>RPOG01004267.1:0-39422 GCA_008086565.1 Thalassoma bifasciatum
GCTCCAGGCAGAGCATCTCATCACGAACCAGCAACCTGCGGCAAAGATCAGACAGGACGGGCTGCAGCAACATGATTTATTAAGTCAGATTATTTACATCTCATTAACACAGAGGATCAGAAAATAAAGGAGCTCTGAACAAACGCAGGAGAGCGAGTCTGTTTCCTGTTTGTTTTGTCTCTGCAGTGGAGAAGTGAGACAGTCAGACGACGTGTTCAGACACCAGCCGATTAAAAAAAGGAAAACATCCGTCAGGTTTTAGGTTTTCATCCTCAGAGACTGATCAGTTTTTAGCAGGAAGGTCCTCCAGGGAGTCCACAGGAGAGTTCTGTCACCCACAAACTAAAACCACAAACATCTCCTTCAGAAACAAAACAAACGGGCTTTTAAATAAGTTAACACAAACAGAAAAGCTCACCTGACAGCACAGGTACTTCAACACTCGGCCACAGTAAATCAGACGGCTCAGTTTGAAACAAAACCATGAAATTAAAAAAAAAAAAACTGGACAGGGAATAAAGATTTGAATAAATAGTTACAGAAAAAAAGTGAAATCATGAAAAAATTCAGTCTCAGAGGAACATTTCTTATCCAGACACCCAATTCTGATGACAAACTCAAAAGATATCAGCTTCATAATTCTTTTTTTTATCTCCTGAAGCTTATTTTCTGATTGGATAAAGCATCAAACGCAGCATTAAACGCCCTCCAAAGCTCCTCGTTCGAATCGTTGTCACAGACATCGAGCCTGTTTGAGCTGTGACGCTGAGAAACCACATCCTCGCAGTGACTCAGATCTAATGATTCATGTTTACAGAAAACAAACAGCCTCCTTCGGTTTCTTTATGAAGCATTAAGACTGTTTTTGTCTGCGGCAGGTGATCCGGGTCCCGTTTCCTCTCCTCGCGTCTGAAACGGCTCCAAACTCTAGAGTTCAATCTCAGACTGAATGTTTTTGTGCTTTTCAATCCGACATGTACAGTTGTGTTCATATGTTTTCATACCATGACATAATCTGTGATTTCCTGGACGTTTTTCAGGAAATATGAATAACACAAAATCTTTTCTGTCACTCATGGTTAGTGGTACTCTTAGTTACTCTTTTTAAATCAAAATAACAACAAAAACTACCAAAACGACCCTGATGAAAAGTTTCCCTCCCCCAGTTCTTAACAGCGTGTATTTCCCCCTTTAACATCAATGACAGCTTGAAGTCTTTTGTGCTTGTTGTGGATGAGGGTCTAATAAAAGAGTCTACCATTTTGACTGGTAAGAAGAACCGTTTTTCGGAGGTCAAGGACATTTAAGAACGAGACAGAACGTACTTGACGTCCAAACTCCAGTCCTCTGACTCTACCGGTGAGGTCTTGGAAGTGAAATAAGACGACATCGGTTACCGTCCTGGGTTTACAACAGAAAAGTAGAAAAATTTTTCACTTTTTTCATTTCAAGACTATGACATCTTCTCTAAAATATTAAATTTTTATCTCAAAGTTGAACTTTGTCTTGAATTATTTCCTCACATTTTTTGTCCATAATCTCAAATATCGGTCTTTTCTCAAGGTTTGACTTTTTATCTAAAACTTTGACCTTTTGCTAATTTTGACTTTTATCTCAAGAATTTGAATTTAAAATCTCATAACCCAACTTTATATCTCAGATTTTGACTTAATAATCCCAAATTTGACCTTTTGTCTACAAATTTAAACCTAATCATGTCCAAATTTGTCTTTACCCTCAGTGTTTTTTTTGGTGTGTGTGTTTGTGTTGGGGGGGTTATCTCAAAATTAGGATTTTTTTTTTCTCAAAATTTTGACAATTTATATCAAATTTTTCTTTCATCTCAAAAAAATTGTATTTTTCCCCCCTCTTTTGTTTTTTGAAAGTTTCAACTTTTAGCAAAAAACTTTGACTTGTCCTTGTGAGACTGAGATGGCCACTCCAGAACCTTCACTTTATTCTGCTGTAGCCAATGGCAGGTCCACTTGTCCTTGTGTTTTGGATCATTGTCATGTGTGAACGTCTCATGTGCAGCTTCTGGGCTGATGAGTGTAAATTTTCCTCCTTTTGGCAAAAGTTGTGCCGTACTGTGTCCTCTATGATTGTTTGTTCAACTCTGTGGTGATTGAGAAGAAGGAGATTTAGCTGCTAAAGGGATAGCAGGGTCACCAGCTTCATCAACACATACCCTACATAGTACGCCGCCATTGTTGTTGTTGCCATAGTGCCGCTTGTGGCGCATGCGTATTAGTGACCATGTGAAAATATGACGTCAGCGTTTCTGAAAAGTTGCCGAGAGACAGTTTACACGGAGCTGTGTATACGGGGTTTCTAAATCTTCCCACTTTGGAACCTGGTTTCAGAAATAATCGTTTACAGACCCACAAAACGCCGTCTTCGTATGGATGATACGCAGATTCGGCAAAAAACTTATGACCTCGTTTTGTCTTCGTGTGGATGGGGCCTTAGTGGCATTTGCTTAGAAATGGCTTCTTGCAGCTCATTTTTCTTCAAGTGCCTCCTTTTTGTGCATCTTGAAACAGTCAGATCACAATTTTTCAGAGTCCTGTATTTCAGCTGAAGTTATTTGTGGGTTTTTCGTTGCATCCCTAACAATTTTCCTGGCAGTTGTGGCTGAAATGTTTCTTGGTCTATCTGACCGTGGTTTGGTTTCAACAGAATCCCTCATTTTCCACTTCTTCATTAGAGTCTCAACTCTGCTTATAGGCATTTTTTATTACCCTTTCCTGTTTTATACAGTTGGATTAACTTTTCCTGCAGATGCTTCGACATTTTTTTTTCTTTCCTCATGACTCGGAATCCAGAAATGTCAGTGCAGCACTGGGTGAAAGATGCACATGTCAGTCAGGGTCATTTTGGAAGTTTCTGTTGTCATTATGATTTAAAAAGAGTAAACACAAAACAACACAAAAGAGTTGTTTGTTAATAACTGTCTTCACCCAACAACTAAACATGAGTGACAGAAAAGTTTTTGTGTTTTCATTCATATTCTCTGAAAAATGGCCTAGAAATCATAAATTCTACAGGTTTTTTTTTTTTTTAACTTATAAGCACAACTGTACTCGTCAGAGCTAAGAGAAAACGAAGGGTCATAACTTTACATCTTGGTCTGGACTTTTTGAAACACACGTTCTAAAATCCTGAAAATTTCCAGAAGTGATGAAGCTGCGCAGGAAAACGTTTCATCATAACTTCACAGGAGCGTTTTCCAGAAGGCAGAGAAATGATGAGTGAATGAATGAATTAATTTGAAAGGAATGAGATTGTGAAGGACAAATGAAAAAGGACTCATCCATCTGTCTGAGCCGACGTTTAATGAAGTGATATGAAAACGCTGATGTTCAGTGGAGTCAAAACGCTCTCAGACCGACGTCGACTTAGAGAGTATTCATGAGGCAGCACTCGCTTTTTGTGGTATGAATCAATACTGAAGTTAGTGCATACGGTTAATGCAGCATCCTTCCATGACTAACAGCATTAAATTCTGTCATATAGTCACAATAATTAATACTCTTGGTATTAAAATCAGTTTTTGTTGGTCCAGGAAATGGATATAATGTGTATAAATGACTGAATAACTGAAACTTTCTGACCATATATGACATTTTTATGGTTAATAATGATGAAATTATACCCTATTACATGTCAAAAATAAATTAAGAGGCAGTGTTGAACTGCTTTATTCCATCTGGGTTTAAAGAGGGGGTACTCTGCTCTCTCAAAGCTGGATATATAAATTAAAACCCAGATTTTTAAACCTCACACATTCATAGAAATTAAGAGTAGAAATTCCTGAATCTGTCTGTAAACACTAAGGTCTGCCTGTAGCTCCGCCCCCAGCCAATCAGAAATAAGGGGGAATTGTGGAGCAGGGAGTCTTAAAGAGACGGCGGCTAAAACAAGGATGAATAAACATTTTCTAAAACGCCCAGTGAGAGAAAAAATGGGATTTGGGGCACAAGAGAGATGGA
Organism: Thalassoma bifasciatum; assembly: GCA_008086565.1. NCBI lineage: Eukaryota > Metazoa > Chordata > Actinopteri > Labriformes > Labridae > Thalassoma > Thalassoma bifasciatum. Next base: position 3,993 of record RPOG01004267.1, read on the forward strand.
ATAAAAAAAGCAGAATACTCCTTCTTTAAACTATTCAACCTCTAAGGGAAGATGGAGGGAACAAAACAGTATTATTTATGTGAGATCTCGCAAATGTTACCTTGGAAGTTACATCTTACGAACACATTTTGGCAACTGAAATTAATTAACTTAGTCGACTTAAATGAACTAGCATTCTTAAAACGCTAACTTTAAACTGTAAGCAGCATAAAAAACTGTTTTTTCTTCAGTCAATGACAGAAACAATAGATAAACAATAAAATATTTTTACGAGACTATATTTGGTCCACTAGGAAGTTTAAAAAAAAATTAAAAGAGTAAATTTTTGAAAGAAAAACTTAAAAATCTCAATTTTCCAGAGTCGTAAATCTGTTGAAATCCACATTCAAAATTTCTGAGATTGAAAAAGTGTTGATTTAAAAATAAAAAAGCTTACAAATTTGGATTTTTTTGAAGACGTTAATGTGTGAAAAATAAATAAACTCAATATTTTTGATTTATAAGGCCAGGCATTTACAAGAAAATTTCAGATTTGTAAATTGTTAACAAGCTTCTCTTTGCACATTTCAGATTATTACAAAGTCACTTGGACTAGTTTATTGTAAATTTCTAACGTTACCAATTAAAAAATTTTAAGTTTTCTTTCATAGAAATCACGTCTTTTAAAATCTATCTTAAGTGGCCCAATTAAGACGTCGAATTTAGAGATCATAGTCGGGAGTGACTTTGTAATTTTAATTTTAATTTGATTACTCGACGGTTACAGAGCCACTGGTGTTTTGGAGTTAAAAGTGACTGTGATAACTGAGAAGTTTCACAGAGTCACAAGTTAACAGGGTCACGATTTACACTGAAACACCGGTGCTAATAAACCAAGATTACATTTGTGAGGTCTCGCAAGAAAAAAAAAAAAATCAGGAGATAATCTTTCTTTTCCTCCATGTTCCCTTAAAGACTAAACAAAAGCTAGTTAAGGTTATTTTGAGGACATAGTGATGATATTTTGATTTTGCAGATGAATTAAAAAAATGGTGAATAGGGGATGTGCTGTCCTGAAATTTTCTGGAAATGTGAAAAAAGTTTTAAAAATTTTATCGTTTTATACTGAAAAAAAAGAATTAGAATCGCTTTTTGTTTCTGTGAATGTTTTGAACTCAACTCTCAGTTTCCGTCTGAGTTGTTTTGGTCGATTTCAAATGTGAATCTCACATTTTTTACAAATCTATCAAACTGCTCTTCGAACAGTTTCAACACCAGAGGGCGCCACACACACACACACACACGCCTGACTCATTACTGATTCTTCTGGTGTCTGCAGAGATTCAGCATCAGGACGGTTCTGTGATTCACAGTTAAGAAACACACACACACACACACACACACTTTGAAATTCACACCAGTGTTTGTGTAGAAGGGGGCGGGGCCTGAGAGAACAGGTGTGTCTCCCGCTCCTCGTCAGCAGGTTGGCACAAAGTGAGCACAGAAAAAACTGTCTGGTCCAGGACAGTTCTGGTCGGGTCACATGATCGAGTCCGGAGTAAGAAAAGTGAAATAAATTAATCCAGAGATTCTTGTCGGATTTAAAACGGGCTCTTTAAAAAAAAAAAAAGAACAAATCCAGACCAGGTCCCACATCCAGAATCAAGAGGAGGCTGTTATTTGGGTGGACTGGCCCTTTAACACAGACACAAGAGAGTCTGAACCAGTCTTCTCTGTCTGGTTTTGATGCAGTCTGGTCTGACCCGGTCTGGTCTGACCCGGTCTGGTCTGACCCGGTCTGGGGGGGTCAGACGTGGAGGCGTGAGTACCTGAGTTTCCACCTCCTGGACCGGACTTTGAAGAAGAAGAAGAGGAGCATGAGGAAGAGGCAGGAGCAGACGTAGAGAACCACGCACAGACTCATGTCCACGCTGTTGAAACCCAGACCCAGAATCCACACCCCCTTCCCTCCGTCTCCCCCCTCCCTCCCCACTCTCACCCCCAGGTCTGGACCCTCCGCCCTCGCAGCTTTATCCAGGTTTATCTCCGGTTTCTCCTCCGCTCTCCTCTCCGGGAGGAAGGAGAGAGGAGAGACGAGGGGGACTCCGTCTCGCCGCACAAAGCGTCGGAGTCTGCCTCCCTCCAGCCCCCCTCCGCGCCCCTCAAACCCCCCCCAGTGCCGCATGGACCCCCTCTCCAACCGCCGAGGCATCACGACGGCCTCCTTCTCCTCCTGCAACAGAACCAAGGTCTGCACCTGCGGCAAAAAGAGCTCGTGGCAGGAGGAGCAGAGGGAGGGGCTGGGCCACGGAGCTTTAGGGAAGAGGGGGTCGTCACTCAGAGAGCCTGGGGGGGGAAAGAAAGGGGGGGAGGGGGGTTAGAAAATAGACACATTTGTGATAACACCTGAAAATAACACGAAACTGTTTCTGACTGAATCATCAGAAACAAAACTTCACTCTTAGAAACACGATTATTGATCTGAACAGGAAACGAGTCGCTGAGCTCGTTACGTGAAGGTCGTTTTTAAAAAGTGATGAAAATAAAATCAAATTTTAGGGAAAGAATCAGGAAAAGTTTTTTAAGGAGGTCAGACCAGAGGAAAATAAACATTTCAAACATTAAATTTAAAATTCAGACGCTCATGTTTTAGCCTTTAGCTTGTGTTTTAGCTTTGAGCTCATGTTTTAGCCTTTAGTTAGTGTTCTAGCCCCTATCGCTTATTCCAGCCTTTAGCTTCTGTTTTAAACTTTAGCTCATGTTTTAGCCTTTAGTTAGTGTTCTAGCCCCTATCGCTTATTCCAGCCTTTAGCTTCTGTTTTAAACTTTAGCTCATGTTTTAGCCTTTAGTTAGTGTTCTAGCCCCTATCGCTTATTCCAGCCTTTAGCTTCTGTTTTAAACTTTAGCTCATGTTTTAGCTTTGAGCTTGATATTGAGCCTTAGTTTGTGTTTTAACTTTGAGCTTGTGTTTTAGCCTTAGCTCATGTTTTAGCTTTGAGCTCATGTTTTAGCCTTTAGCTTGTGTTTTAGCTTTGAGCTTGTGTTATAGCCTTTAGCTTGTTTTTTAGCTCTGAGCTCATGTTTTAGCCTTTAGCTCATGTTTTAGGCTTTAGCTTGTGTTTTAGCCTTCAGCTTGTGTTTTAGCTTTGAGCTTGTGTTTTAGCCTTTAGCTTGTGTTTTAGCTTTGAGCTCATGTTTTAGCCTTTAGCTTGTGTTCTAGCCCCTATCGCTTATTCCAGCCTCTAGCGTCTGTTTTAAACTTTAGCTCATGTTTTAGCCTATTGCTACTGTTTTAGCCGTTTTCCTTGAACCTGTGTTTTGGCGTACTGCTCATGTTTTAGCCTCTAGCTCGTGTTTACCCATTAGCCAGTGTTTTAGCCTTTAGCCTGTGTTCTAGTCTTTGGCTTGAATTTTAGCTTTGAGCTGGTGTTTAGCTCTTGTTTTAGCTTTTAGCTCATGTTTTAGCCTTTAGCTCATGTTTTAGCCTTTAGCTCATGCTTTAGCCTTTAGCTCATGTTTTAGCCTTTAGCTCATGTTTTAGCCTTTAGCTCATGTTTTAGCCTGTAGCCTGTGATTACCCACATACCTGATGTTCATAAAACACACGGCCAAACCAACCCCCAAGGCTGCTTCTATTGCTGGAAATAAAATCCTGGACTGACATCAGTGCTTTAACCTAACTACATTACCCATAATCCTCCATGCTCATGTGTGTGTGTGTGTGTGTGTGTGTGTGTGTGTGTGTGTGTGTGTGTACCAGCCAGTCTGTAGTTGACGTTGTTGTGTTGGTTCCACAGCCACAGGATCTGCTGCTCTTTACTCTCCACTTTGTCCATGCTCGCCTCCGCCGCCGCCTCGAAGTGGCGCCCGCACTCTTTACAGCCGAAGAACGTCCGGATGTAACGACGCATCACCTGCAGCACTGGGGCCGCCTCCCTCTGCAGACCTGCAGGGAACGGACCAATCAGAGGAGGAGGAGACAGACTTGGCAGTGTGACCTTCTGACCTGGAGTGTGTGTGTGTGTGTGTGTGTGTGTGTGTGTGTGTGTGTGTGTGTGTGTGTGTACCTGTGTACTCCAGCACGGCGGGCATGGCGTCGTATTGAACTGTCAGGACGTGGAACAGAGTCCAGAGGGAGCATGGGTAACCACGCAGACCCGGGCGACTGCCCTGACAACCAACCCAGCGAAGCTCCGCCCCCAGAAACACACCTGAGATCTGGGTCAGGAAACAGAGTCAGTGTGAGTTTCTATCAGGGCAGTTCATCACAGATTAGATTAAATCACAGTCTGACCTGGTGCAATGTTCTAATGTCAGACAGTGAAATATTTCTATAACCTGAAATGTGTCAAAACACCAGTTTTTGCAGCAGATGTTTTCTGTTCTACACCAGAGTTACTCAACCAAAGAGACAAACTGTTAAAAACTACCTTTACAAAAGAAACTATACAAGTAGAGAAAAGAGGAAACAACAGCAAAGAGTAGTTTAAAGTTGTAAAAATGGCCAAAAAGCAACAAAAATTGGCATTTAGATTGGGAGTGAGCCATAAAATAGTCAAAATGTAGCAAAAAATGGTCTAAAGGGGCAAAACAGTGACAAGTATCAAAAACTTGCAAAAACAACAAAAAATTTAGAAACTTGGAAATATTTCAGAAAGTACCAAAAAAGGGAAAAAGCAATAAAAACAGTGAAAAGGTGGCAAAAATGGCCAAACTTAACAAAAATGGCCAAACTTGGCAAAAATGGCCAAACTTGGCATAAATGGCCAAACTTAACAAAAATGGCCAAACTTGGCAAAAATGGCCAAACTTAGCAAAAATGGCCAAACTTGGCAAAAATGGCCAAACTTAGCAAAAATGGCCAAACTTGGAAAAAATGGTCAAACTTGGAAAGAATGGCCAAACTTAGAAAAAATGGCCAAACTCAACAAAAATGGCCAAACTTAACAAAAATGGCCAAACTTGGCAAAAATTGCCAATTTTAACAAAAATGGCCAAACTTGGCAAAAATGGCCAAACTTAACAAAAATGGCCAAACTGAACAAAAATGGCCAAACTTGGCAAAAATGGCCAAACTGAACAAAAATGGCCAAACTTGGCAAAAATGGCCAATTTTAACAAAAATGGCCAAACTTGGCAAAAATGGCCAAACTTAACAAAAATGGCCAATTTTAACAAAAATGGCCAAACTTGGCAAAAATGGCCAAACTTAACAAAAATGGCCAAACTTAACAAAAATGGCCAAACTTGGCAAAAATGGTCAAACTTAACAAAAATGGCCAAACTTGGCAAAAATGGCCAAACTCAACAAAAATGGCAGGAAAGTTGGGATTGAACTTAAAAAAATGGTGAGTACGGATCAAGAAATTGTCCAGTAAAGGCAAAAAAGTTTAAAAAAAGTAAAGTAATTATAATGGCCAAAAAATAACAAAAATCAGCAAGAAAAGATAAAAATTAAGAAACTTAAAAATAAGGTCTTAAAGATAGAAAAATTAGTGAATATCGTTATGAAAAACAGTGGAAATTGGTAAAAATGGCGAAACCCATTAAAAATTGCCAGACAGTTGGGATTAAACTTGGGAAATACTCAGTTTGTTGCAAAAACAACATAAAAACAACATAAAAAAAAATAGAAACCTGAAAAAATTTCAGAAAGTGGCAAAAATGGTGAAAACAGTGATGAAAAACAGTGGAAAATGGTAAAAATGGCCAAACTCATAAAAAATTGCCAGAAAGTTGGGATTAAACTTGGAAATTAATCAGTTTTCTGCAAAAAAAAAAAGGCCCAAAAGTGTCAAAAATGGACAAATAGCAACAAAAAACTCAGAAACTTTGAAATTATTCAGAAAGTGTCAAAACTGGTGAAAAGTGATGAAAGCAGTGAAAAATGGTAAAAATGTGTCCGACCCTCATCTTGTTGTCCACCAGGTCCAGAACGGCCTGGTAGGGGATTCTCTGCAGCGGCATGCTGAGCAGCCAATCAGAGAGCGTCTCCATCAGCTTCACCACGGAGCCGCCACCTGGATACAGCTGCACAGGTCGAACGAGGGAGAGAGAGAGAGAGAGAGTTAAAGTGTGTTCTTCCATAAACATTAAAACAAAAATGCATTGTTTCTTCTTACTTTTGCCACTAAAGTCACAAAGTCTTTGAATATCTTTAGCTCCTCCCCCTCTAAGGAATTATGGGTAGCCAGTTCGACCCTGAGCAGGTAGTGCAGCGCTGACTCCAGATCTGCCGTGTAAACCTTTGACCTGCAGAAACATGAGCAGGTTTTTACAAACGGCCTCATGTCAGACTAAACCTGACCTTCTCTGAGTCTCTGAGTCTCTGACCTGTCGAAGTCTCTCCACGGCTCAACGCTCTGTTTGTCAGACAGCGCCCCCGCCTGGCCCACACTGGGACTGCTGCTGCTGCTGCTGCTGCTGCCGGGCTTTAACCTGCGCTGGACGCCAGGTAACGTCCTGAGCAGGGAGGAGAAGAAGAAACGCAATCGCTTCTCACTGAGGGAGAGAGAGAGAAAAAGGAGGATTATATTAAAGCAGGAGGAGANTCATTTGGGCTCCTCTGGCTGATGCAGTTTCCTGTTTCCTGTTTTATTCTCTTCACTTTAAAATAAAAGTCTAATGTTACGGTTGCACCACCCTGACATTTGACAAGGTGAAAATTACGGGACAAAAGTTTTTTACATTTCTCTACAGCTTTAAAATTATTTTTATTTGCAGAGAATGTTTTATTTAAAAAGGCTCAAGCATAAAATAATGCCACTGTATTTTTAATTTCCATTTACAATAACTGACATTCAATTTTTAGAGTTTAATTACTGTGGATACTTGTCAGGACGGTTGCACCACCTGACATTTTGGGGGTTTGAGGAACCAAAACACAAAAAAACATGTTATATTTTAATAGTTTAAAGATGTGTTCAAATAACACAGGTTTCATAGAATAAAGAAATACATGTGATGAAATACTCAATTCATGATGGAAGGAAATATTGCACTCAGACACAAAAAAAGGGAGGACCATGTCTGGGTTAAAGAGGACGTTCAGTTTCAGACTCATCTGACATCAGGTGAAAACATGGTCTCACCTCTCGACCGACGTAGGAGTCTGGATCCTCGATGATGACTGCGGTGAAGTGATCTGACCTTTGACCTAAGAGCGGCAGCAGCTCCACAGAGCTACACACAAACAGACGTTAGTTATTCGCTGTGACACACTCGGTCACATTCATTATAATTTAACATCACTTATTATTTGTTTGGCTTCATCTTGTTCTTTGTTTCTCTGATAAGCTGGAACAGTTTGTTCGTCTGCACAGATGAATTATTAAAAATCATTAAACGTTAGTTCAGATTAATTTTCTGTTAACGCGCCGCAGGAACAGACAATTAATCCAAACTTTTCTAAACAAACTTTTTCCACCACAGAAACTTGTTTTTTTCAGAGAGTCAGAGCAGCAGAGCACTGAGGTCCTGGTTCTGGTTCTGGTTCTGGTACCTGTACGGTTTGAGGGGAGGACAATGATCCGGCCAGTTCAGCTTGGTGTGATTCTGCAGGATGTTCACCATCAACTGTCTCACTGACTGGATCTCCCTGTCTGCACCTGGAGAGAGACAGACAGGAGGTGAAAAAGTAGAATGATGCACAAGAGAGAGAGAGACAGGTGATGCTGAACAGGAAGTTAAGGTTTGGGTGTTGGTTTAAAAGAGTTGTTGGGTGAGACAGGTTAGGCTGAAAATGTAAGACAGCTAAGTTTGTAGGTGAGATACTTGTTTCTGCGAGTCAAAAAGTGTGAGACGGGTACGACAGGAGTGAGACAGGCAGTTTAAACGGGTGTTGTGAGTCAGAAAGTGTAAGACAGGTGGATCAAATCAGGTAAAAGTATGAGAGGAAGTGTTGGATAGATGTGAGACAGGTAAAATAATGACCTTATGGGCGAAATAAAACACATGTGAGACAAGTCATCTTGTGGAGGGTGTGAGACAGGTAGTGAAATCAAAGTGTTGTGGTAGAAATAAGAAGTGACACAGGTTGTGTAATAAATGTCTAATTGAAGAAACAAGTTGTGAGACAGGTGGTGATAATTCATGCCTTGTAAGTGGTACAGAGAGTGAGACAGGTAGTGTAATTAACATCTTATGTGGGGGAAGTGTAAGACAGGTAGTAAAAAAAATGTCTTGTTTGGAAAACAAGGTGTGAGACAGGTAGTGTAATTAACGTCTTATGTGGGGAAAAGGTGTAAGACAGGTAGTGTAATCAATGTCTTATTTGGAAAATAAGGTGTGAGACAGGTTGTGTTGTAAATGTCTAATTGAAGAAACAAGGTGTGAGACAGGTAGTGTAATTAACATCTTATGTCAGGGAAAGGTGTAAGACAGGTAGTAAAAAAAATGTCTTATTGGGGAAGCAAGTGTGAGACAGGTAGTGTTGTAAATGTCTAATTGAAGGAACAAGGTGTGAGACAGGTAGTGTTAATTCATGCCTTGTGAGTGGTACAGAGAGTGAGACAGGTAGTGTAATTAACATCTTATGTCAGGGAAAGGTGTAAGACAGGTAGTAAAAAAAATGTCTAATTGAAGAAACAAGGTGTGAGACAGGTTGTGTAATAAATGTTTTTTTAAAGAAATCAAGGTGTAAGACAGGTAGTGTTACACGTCTTATTTGAGAACAAGATGTGAGACAGGTTGTGTTGTAAATGTCTTATTGGGGAAACAAGGTGTGAGACAGGTAGTGGAAACTTCTTGTTTATGAAAACAAGGTGTGAGACGGGTAGTGTTATATATGACTTGCGGGGGAAATAAGGTGTGAGACAGGTAGTTAATTCAAAGTGTTGTAGTGGAAATAATGTGTGAGACAGGTTGTGTAATAAATGTTTTTTTAAAGAAATCAAGGTGAGAGACAGGTAGTGTTACAGATCTTATTTGAGAACAAGGTGTGAGACAGGTAGTGAAATCAAAGTGTTGTAGGGGAAATAAGGTGTGAGGGGTCGTGAATTGAACATCCTGTGAAGGATGCAGAGAGTAAGACAGGAAATGTTGTCAACAACAAGGTGTGAGACAGGTAGTGTTATAAAGGTGTTTTCAGCAGAGGGAGTGAGACAGGTTGTGTGATACTGGTGCTGTTTGATACAAAGACAGACGGCAGTAGACATGTCATTTTTTTAAGGCAGGTGGTTTGAGTGAGTCTCACCTCTGTAAATGGTTCCTCTGTTCGTATCTGGACTGTGAGCGTGAAAATACTGCAGACAGACAGACAGATAGACAGACAGACAGACAGACAGACAGGTTATTAGAGTTATGGGTCAATGACAAAAAGAGGGTCTAAAAACTTATTTTCTAAAAGTTCTTTGAAAATGGATAAAAACATATTTCTAAGTGAAGAATTATGTTTTCTAACAGATTTCAGTCGTTGGCCAACATTTCAAAGATTTTAGGTTCATTATTTTTTAGTATTTTTAATTTGAGCACCCAAAAATGTCAGGGGGCGCAACCAAATATATGAAAATATATTTATATGTTCCTGTTATTTTTTCTGTGTGAAATTATTGGCAAGTATCTCTCAAGTGTCTGTAGTGACTCATACATTTTCATTTTGTGTGTTTCATTTGTTTTATTTGTGAATAAGATAAATAATTTGATGTTAAAATAACATTTCACATTATTACATTGGTTGTTCCACCTGACATGGAAATTGTTCCAGTCACCAATGAAGTGAAAAAACCTTTTTTATCAGTATTTCAGAGAAATCTACAAACTTTTCCACTTGGTCACAAATGTCATTTGGGCTCCTCTGGCTGATGCAGTTTCCTGTTTCCTGTTTTATTCTCTTCACTTTAAAATAAAAGTCTAATGTTACGGTTGCACCACCCTGACATTTGACAAGGTGAAAATTACGGGACAAAAGTTTTTTACATTTCTCAACAGCTTTAAAATTCTTTTTATTTGCAAAGAATGTTTTATTTAAAAAGGTTCAAGCATAAAATAATGCCACTGTATTTTTAATTTCCATTTACAATAACTGACATTCAATTTTTAGAGTTTAATTACTGTGGATACTTGTCAGGACGGTTGCACCACCTGACATTTTGGGGGTTTGAGGAACCAAAACACAAAAAAACATGTTATATTTTAATAGTTTAAAGATGTGTTCAAATAACACAGGTTTCATAGAATAAAGAAATACATGTGATGAAATACTCAATTCATGATGGAAGGAAATATTGCACTCNTTCGGCCCTGTTTCAGGGGATCGCCACATTAAAAAATAGAAAATAAAAAAATGGTGTTCAGCGACAGTTTCAGTTTTTATAAATGTGCAAAACTCTGACGAATACTTGTTTTTTTCCCCCTCTCTGAAATGTGAAGTCATCAATAAAATTTCAGAATTCATTCATTGTTGCTTTAGTTCCCTTGTCTGAAAATGTGTGTGTGTGTGTGTGTGTGTGTGTGTGTGTGTGTGTGTGTGTGTGTGTGTGATACAAAGGCAGCTGGTCTCAGGAGAACGATTCCCCCGAGAGTTTTCGGGGCAGATGGAGTCTGAACACAGCAGACCGGTTCCCACAGGTTGTTGTGTGTGTGTGTGTGTGTGTGTGTGTGTGTGTGTGTGTGTGTCTCTACAGGTTTTTGCATATGATGGAAAAATAAACAAATGATACAAACTCTCCTTAAAACGCTGTGAACACCATGAACCAGAGCAGACAGCGTTTCTGGAATCACAAACTTATCTCGTTCCTACTTTAATTATCACAGAGTTCAGATGTTTGTTTCTCAGAGTTTAGTCAAACGTCCACGTGGCGATGAATGCGCTGTGACGCCCCGATAAAACTTCCAACCATAAGAGTTTTGTACGTTTGTTTTAAATTTGCCAGATCTTTAATGCTGACTAACATTGTCTTGCAGTAAAAACTCAACATATGTCATCAAACATGGAAAAAAACAACTAAAAAACTAAAACTTTATCTTCCTTCACGCTACAAAACGACATCCATGATCTGTGTTTGTTTACATCCAGGTAGTAGAGCATTCCCCTACAGCGCCAGCTAGTGGTGGAGGCCGTCAAAGTTTAAAGATGCACATTCCGAATTTTTTTTTTTTTTAGATATTCAACTTTTCCTTCCGCCTGTTTTTTCAGACTGCAACTCCTCGAACAAAGTTGCACCAATTCAGTCCAATCAAAAAGTAAAATGTTAAGAATGTGGAGGAATAGTGTGCTTGTTCAGGGTTTGTCCGTAACTTTTGGACTTTTGAAAATTTCCTGCATTTTCTGAAATTTTCGGCCTATTGAAATGAATGGAGAGTGACTGAACAAAGCCAAACGCTGCTATTAGTGTGTGCCGAAGACCTCCTGCTTGTTATTTCTAAAATTAGAGTTAATCTATCAGCTAATCTTGAGTGTATGCATTCAGAACTTCATTCATAAATCTGCACATTTTCTGCGCCTATACTGATTTAAAATACCTGTGTGATCTTCTTTTTTTTACATTTCAGACTGTTTAACAAATAAAATGACAAAATAACTGATGGATAAACTGATATCTGTCGCCATCACAATATCAAACTATACAACGTGGTTCACTTGAGATTAATTTTGGTTTTTAAGCAATAAGGTGCAATAATTACATCCGTGCGCTATCCATAATTAATGTTATTATTTCATATGTCTTGTGATTGTGCACTTCAATTTTTACATGACATTTATGCCGATTTTTCTACTTTTCCAATATTTCTACACTTTTTTTGAATGGGAATTAGGACTTAATGATTTGCAAAAATAGTCTAATTGCAATTGTTTTTTTCCCTGTATTGCAATGCGATTATTGGTGCAATTATTTTTAGGTTCCCCATCTTATGTGTTGTTAAATGAATTCATTTTTTTGGAACTGAACATTTGCATTAATTACAGCATTACATGACTTTTTTTTTGCCACTTTTGGACAATTTTTAAAAGTTTTCTTCCCATTTTCTTAAATTTTCTTGCTTTTTGACCATTTTTGCCACCTTAAACTTACTTTTATTGCTACTTCTTACTGTTTTTGCCACTTTTCAACACTTAAATTGTTTCTCTGTCAAAGCTACTTTTCAACACTTTGTCTCTTTGGTTGAGTAACACTGGTGCAAAGCAGAGAACATCTGCTGTTTCTGATATTTTCACACATTTCAGGCTCAATAAATATCGCACTTGCTGCACTTAGGATATTGCAAAAGGCCATATTGTGATTTTATCTTATTTGCGATGAATTGCCCAGTGCTGTTGAAGACGCACATGCCAAGTTTGAGGGAGTTTATTCAAGATTACTTCAAATTTAAGGACGGTTTAACAAATAAAATGACAAATTAACAGATTGATAAATTAATATTGAGAATAATCTGTGTGATAAATACATATAACACATTAACCATTGCAAATTTAGACAGAGGAAATGCATGATTCATTTGGCTGATTTCTCACGCTCCTGTTAGGAAATATTAGTCGTTGGACAAAGCCAAACAACTCTGAACTCAGTGTTGGTAAAAATATGGTCAAACACACACACCCTGCAGAAAGTTCAGGCGTCAGACAAAGTCTATGAAAACACTTAACTGCGTTTCAAGTGGTTCGGTTTGCTTTTGTACGTCATAAAGAATCATCAATATTGACTTTAAACTGATGCTCCACTAAAAATAGACCAGCTAACATGCTGTTGACGGACATTTACGCTTGGTTGAAGTTTACAAGAATAAAACATTAGGATAGCGACAATATTTACCTGATGTTAGTGAGAGACAAAATCTGAAATGTTAAAGTTTATAATCCTCCTTACGACTGCAATGCAAGTAGTGTGTTGAAAGAATTAAATGTTGATATTTCAATCAAAAACTGTCTCAATAAATTCTCCTGGGATGTCTAGAGTTGAGTTAACAGCTTTCTTCATTTCAGCCTGGATTTAACTTTGTGTGTTAACTCCTCAGCTCCTTCCAGTGTTAAAAAAAGAAGTTTAACTGCAGGATTTGATCTGGCCTTTGCACGCCATTCTGGCCTTGTGTGGTTGTAAAACTATCACATGGTGCAGCTCGCTCACTGTAAACTAAGCTCTTAACTGTGTTACGGATCAATACAGAGTGTGTGTGTGGGAAAATCCATTTCAATTAAAAGTCTCTCACACACCTGTTGTTTACAGTTAAAGCTCTTAAATTAAGACCAGCAGTTTGATCATTTTCCACACATCTATACTTTACTTCACTATCTTTACTTTTGCTTTTACTCCACTACATTTCCCCTAACCGTTCTTGTTACTTATTAATTCAAAATTAAATCAGAAGAAATATAAGTTGTAATAAGTTAATAAGTTGTCTGTATAAAATACGTGACGCAATAAGTGTCTATGCAGAAACTGACTTTGGTAGATCAAGTTGATTTTTAGAAAATTACTGAATTCTCCAACTTTTTCTGGTGATGAACAAACACCTTTGCAGTTTCAGTTAATAACTTCATCCCAGTTTGTTCATGTGACACAAATAGAGGTTGAGAGAAAGAGAGTTAGTCACCAGAGATGATGGGAAAAGTTTTATTTTTAATGTTGAAGAAGTTCAAGCTTCATTCTCCTTTGCCTGGGTGTTTCGACTTCACCGTTTGGAAACCAAAATAAACTCCATAATTAGCAAATCTGGGTGCTAATTTTTCAAAAAAGAACTTTTACGTCTAATACTTAAGTATGTTTTCTTTACGTAAATTACTTTCAATATATAAGTACACTAGATATCAGGTACTTAAAGACTTCTACTGAAGTGATATTGGAAAAGGAGACTTGAACTTCTACCAAAGTCATTTTCAGGTAAGATACCTGCACTTTCACTCAAATATTGCTTTCAAGCACTTTGGATAGGACTGATTATGTCGACTCCTCGAATAAAGTTGCACCGTTTTGGTCCATTCAAACAGTAAAATGTTAAGAATGTGGAGGAATAGTCTGCTTGTATAGGGTTTTTCTGTAACTTTTAGACTTTTGAAAATATTCTGCATTTTCCGAAATTTTTGGCCTATTGAAATGAATGGAGAGTGACTGAACAAAGCCAAACGCTGTCCCAAGCTGCTCTTAGTATAGGAGTGTGCTGAAGACCTCCTGCTTGGTTGAGAGAAAGAGTTAGTCGCCAGTGATGATGGGAAAAGTTTAATTTTTAATGTTGAAGAAGTTCAAGCTTCTTTCTCCTTTACCTGGATGTTTTGATTTTACTGTAAGGAAGCCAAAATATACTCCATGATTAAAAAAATCCAAGCGCTCATCTTAAAAAAGAATATTTTTTTTACTTCTAATACTTAAGCTCAGGGCCCAAATTTCAGTCTTAAAACTTTTTGCAGCCCACTGTACAGAAGCCTTTTAAGACCATCTTTTCTATGTACATTTAAACATTTATTATATCCTTTTACAAATCACTGAGTTTTAACATTTTATACATTTTCTTGTAAATTTTTAGATTTACATGCCCCCTTCAAAAAAAGAAAAAGTAAAGATACTTTATTAGAAATGATTTGGTGGCCCACTTGCAATACCTTCGTGGCCCACTTTGGGACCCCGGCCCACAGACTGAAAATCAATGACTTAAGTATATTTTATTTAAGGAATTTACTTCAACACTTCTTAAAGTCTTTTAGCTATTTAAAGACTTTTACTCAAGTATTGCTTTCAAGCACTTTATGTGAGACTAATTATGTTGAAACACTGAGCAGCAGCCTTTCAACATATAGATATTCAACTTTTCCTTCCGCCTGTTTTTTCAGACTGCAACTCCTCGAACAAAGTTGCACCAATTCAGTCCATTCAAAAAGTAAAATGTTAAGAACGTGGAGGAATAGTGTGCTTGTTCAGGGTTTGTCCGTAACTTTTGGACTTTTGAAAATTTCCTGCATTTTCTGGAATTTTTGGCCTATTGAAATGAATGGAGAGTGACTGAACAAAGCCAAACGCTGTTATTAGTGTGTGCCGAAGACCTCCTGCTTGTTATTTCTAAATTTAGAGTTAATCTATCAGCTAATCTTGAGTGTGTGAATTCAGAACTTCATTCATAAATCTGCACATTTTCTGCGCCTGCACTGATTTAAAATACCTGTGTGATCTTGAATCATATGATGAAAAGCTGAGAGTTCACTGCAACACAACGACTATTTTTAGCTTGTGTGAATGCCGAATTAAAGAGTAAGATGGTAAGATTGTGAAGCATGCTGAGTGATAGTGAAGCACTCATTGTTGTGTCAGAGATAAAGCAGGAATGTTTTAATCACAGCTGTTTGACTGAGGTTTGGTGCTGCTGTTTACAAAAGGAACCAAACTGGGTGTAAATGCTGTTGGTACCTTTGACGTCTTGTGCCAGGGCCTTCCATGTACTGGAGTACTGGATACAGTGTCCACACCAGGAGGAGAAGAACTGGACCAGCCAGGCCGAGGATGAGTTACTGACCGTGGGCTTCAGGCTGCTGCTGCTCAGGATCAACAGCGGGTCCTGCTCCGTGTACAACCGGGCTGCGGCTCCACAACACCCGGGGACGAGCCAGAGGACGACGGCCACTTCCAACCAGAGCCGGAGCATCCCTGCCGTCCGGGGGGGACACACACCGAGAGCAGAGTGTCAGAGCTGGGGGGAGTTTCTGCTGAAAACAGGCGGATGGATCCGAGGAGACATGAGAGCAGCTGCTCCGCTAACAGCTACGTGTGTTTACAGCAAAGATCCTCAACAACAACAAACGTCTCACTCTCACTACAAATCTGCGGCACGAAGAACCAGACAGGGTTAACAACGCACCCAAAAAACTACAATTTCATTCATTTACATCGAAAACTCACGTCTGGTAGTTAAAAGGAATCCCAAAAGACAAATTCAACCGAAGTTTTGTCGATTTTTTTAACATTCACAGTTCCGGTTGCCATGGTAACAACTCGACTTTCCCGCTCGATTTCAGCTTCCGTTTACGCCGCGGAGTGACGTAAGTGTTTTCATAGACGATCTTTGTCAAACTGAGCTATACGCTTTCTGACGCAAAGACCGTGGTGCTTTCACTGCTCCCCGGAGATCACAGCTTCGTTTAGTTAATAAAAGCAAGAAAAAAGCTACTGACCATAAAAGATGACCCCCCTTCCCGGCCAGAAAATACTCGAAGATGACAAAAAAGTTCATTACCCATTTATTTATTTGAATTCCCCTTTTCAGTTTGGATGAAATTTCTCCATAAATAATGTTTTCAGGTCCATTTCTACCAGTTTTAAATCTCAAAATAGAAAACTCACCGGCTTTGTAGGGATTTCATTTTATTCTCGTACTTTAAGCTATCTAAAAATTTTGAGTTTAACTTTTTATCTCAAAATTGGACTGTTGGTTGCATAACTTTGACCTAAATCTCTCAAAATTTTTATACAATAATGTCAAATTATTTACTTTTTTAAAAATCCCAGAATAGACTTTAATATCTCAAAATGTTTGACTTTATATCTCATAACGCTGACTTCAATATCTAAAGATTTTGACTTTTTTTTATCTCAAAACTAAGAGTTTCCATCTCATACCTATTTTTTTCATATCACAATTTGACTTTTTAATAATAATAATAATAAATTTTATTTAAGGGCGCCTTTCATGGCACTCAAGGTCACCTTACAAGAATAAGTGCATTAAAAGATGACTAAAACAGATATAAAACAAGCAATACAATATAATGCAAATTTATTTTTATTTTTATAGTTTATTTTTATCTCAAATTTGACTCCATCTCATAACTCTGATTTTGATATCTCAAAATTTTGATATAATTATATTGACGTACTGACTTTTTTGTCAAAATCGGCTGGGATATCTCAAAATATTTGACTCTATAATCACCAAATATTGACATTTCATCTCAAAATTTGACTTATGTGTCTTAACTTTGGCTTTGTATTTCATTTTTTCCCATGTGTCTAAGAATATTGACTTTGTATTTCAAAACTTGACTTTGCAACTTTGAAATCATTACATAATGATAATAAAAATAATAATAATAACTGATATTGAAGCCTGTAGTAAAGTCTTTCTTGATTCCGCACGGCCCTGAACGCACCAGCGTTCACTGTACATGTCGTTTATATTTTTTTCCGCTTTATTATAACTACAAAAAAAACGGAAGTAAGTAGTTTAGAAAGAGAAAAAGTGTTATGAAACGTTTCTGGTTTGTTTTTGTTTTCTTCTCTCACAGTTGAACGCTAACTGTTAGCGTCCCGTTTCCATGGTAACAGAGCTCCTCGACGCCAGACACAGAAAAAGGTAATTTTCAGCAATTTAACGACTAAATTGTCTTTTTACGAGCTTTAAAAATATCATTTAACGTTTCCATTTATAGTGTTTCCATGTTTTAAATATGTGTCGTTGATAGTTTCTCAGAGATGGGTTCAAAATGACTAAATATTGCTTTGAAATTATCTTTTATACAACGTGTTTTTTTGTTTACGTCCAATTCAACGTCTATAAAACACAATAAATAGTTGTCAAAGCACTTTTTCCAGCCAATAAAAAAAGGAAATTTAAGTACAGCCTGGATTATTAAAGTTTTTAAAGGCTTTCTGTGACACATAGAACATCAGTGAATAGGGTTAGAGATACAGCTTGAATGAATTGACTTTAATTGTTTATTTTTCTGTTTGTTTTACATTTATTTCTTTATTCTTTTACTTTACATCTGCAATGCTGTTTAATTTTGTGTTATTTTTAAATACTGGTTATTTTATAAGAAATTAAAACTTATTTAAAAGCAGAAATGATTGAAAATGAAGTAAAAATGCTGAGCTTTGACTAAATAAATGATTCAGTTTTGTAAATGGGTCAATGACAAAAAGAGGGTCTAAAAATGCATTTTTAAAAAGTTCTTTGAAAATGAATAAAAAACATATTTCTGAGAGAAAAATTAAGTTTTCTAACAGATTTCAGTAGTTGACCAACATTTCAAAGTTTTTAGCAAGTAATAAAAAATCATAAAAATTAAACTCGTGGGTTTTTACAGTCCACCGCGTTGGTTTATATACTTTTATATAAATATACAAGGACAATAAAAAAGACACACTTTAATAACCGTTCATAGAGAGTTCACAGACATCACTCTCATACATTTTCATTTTGTGTGTTTCATTTCTTTTGTGTGAATAAGATAAATAATTTGATGTTAAAATAACATTTCACATTATTACATTGGTTGTACCACCTGACATGGAAATTGTTCCAGTCACCAATGAAGTGAAAAAACCTTTTTTATCAGTTAAAGTCTCTTTAGATGTTTGAAAAGGTGAACCAGTGTTTACAGTAAACCCGAGGAGACCGACTACGTCAAAGGACAATCCTGTTTTATTCTCTTCACTTTAAAATAAAAGTCTAATGTTACGGTTGCACCACCCTGACATTTGACAAGGTGAAAATTACGGGACGAAAGTTTTTTAAATTTCTCAACAGCTTTAAAATCCTTTTTATTTGCAAAGAATGTTTTAGTTAAAAAGGTTCAAGCATAAAATAATGCCACTGTATTTTTAATTTCCATTTACAAGAACTGACATTCAATTTTTAGAGTTTAATTACTGTGGATACTTGTCACCTGCCAACGTGGTGGACTGTAAAACCCCCAAACTCCTTGGTTTTGTGTTTTTTTGTACAATATAAAATTATCAAATTTCTACACAAGTTTATTGTGAGGTTTCATAGAATAAAGAAATACATGTGATGAAATACTCAATTCATGATGGAAGGAAATATTGCACTCGGACACAAAAAAAGGGACATCACGTCATTGACCGAAATACATTATATGATTGGTTGATGTTCACATTTCAGTGTATTTAACAAAAGAAAGGATAAAATGGATGTAATGTTTTGTAAACCAACAAGCTGCCGCAGGTCAAAGGTCATCACTGTGTTTATCTCTGATTGTTGTCACTCAAACGTTGAAAATTATGACCTAAATGAAGCAACATTAAAGTCAAAATCCTTTCCCTTTGTCTCTTCTTTGATCGCTCAGAGGAAAAACATGAACTCACCAAGAATCGGCGTGGTCAGAGACTCCATGCTGGTCAATCCTCGCCTCATAAAGGTTTGTTTATTTCATTATTTGACTTTATTTTTTGTTTACAATAAGGAACTTCAGTGGGTAAAGTGTGAACTCTTGCTGAGTGTAATACTACAGCTCCAACACCAGATAGCAGCACTTGTTTAACAGAGTATAAAGAAAGGGGCCACATTACACTGAAGGGCCCCAGAGCTAATAATAAGAGTCAAAGGAAGAGTCTTTTTTATTATTTGTTTAACCAAAAACCTTTGCTCCAGCTGATTCTCCAAACATGTTTTTCTGTGTGCAGGCACCTTTAGGTCAGTCCAAGTCCAGGGGTCTGTTAGTTCCTGGTCCAGACTTCACTTATGGAACCAGCAGCGGCGCATTTAGAGATGGAGGCGTCGCTGAAGGTAAGCCCCGCCCACTCTCACAGAGGAAAAAATATGAATAAGAAAGACAAATCAGTGTGAAAGGTCAAGATGAATCTGTTATACTGATTTACAAATGGTTTATAAGATTAAAGGGACAGTGAGGACTTTCTAGGTCAGTGGTTCCCAAACTTTTTTTGCAGATGAAATTATTTTTTATTTTTTAATGCACTTTTTATTGAGTGCCATGATATGCATTTCATCACATGTATTTCATTATTCTATGAAACCTGTGTTATTTGAACACATCTTTAAACTATTAAAATATAACATGTTTTTTTGTGTTTTGGTTCCTCAAACCCCCAAAATGTCAGGTGGTGCAACCGTCCTGACAAGTATCCACAGTAATTAAACTCTAAAAATTGAATGTCAGTTATTGTAAATGGAAATTAAAAATACAGTGACATTATTTTATGCTTGAACCTTTTTAAATAAAACATTCTTAGCGAATAAAAAGAATTTTAAAGCTGTTGAGAAATTTAAAAAACTTTTGTCCCGTCATTTTCACCTTGTCAAATGTCAGGNGTGAAATGTTATTTTAACATCAAATTATTTATCTTATTCACAAATAAAAGAAATGAAACACACAAAATGAAAATGTATGAGTCACTACAGACACTTGAGAGATACTTGCCAATAATTTCACACAGAAAAAATAACAGGAACATATAAATATATTTTCATATATTTGGTTGCGCCACCTGACATTTTTGGGTGCTCAAATTAAAAATACTAAAAAATAATGAACCTAAAAACTTTGAAATGTTGGTCAACTACTGAAATCTGTTAGAAAACATAATTCTTCACTCAGAAATATGTTTTTATCCACTTTCAAAGAACTTTTTAAAAATACGTTTTTAGACCCTCTTTTTGTCATTGACCCCTTTATCATATTTAACTCTGAGGGAAATTTTACGCCACTTTCTGAATATTTCTCAGAGAATTGTGACAATAACATCGAGTTCATGGCGTCACTGAAGGATGAGAGGATGAATACGAGCTGATCTCTCTCTGTTTCATCACGTATGACCCTCAGATCTCTGACATGAACATGATGTTGGCTGTAAATAAAACACTGAACAAGACTCAGGATGATACACATGCTCGTGAGTGTGTGTGTGTGTGTATTCTCTCTGATGGTCTGAGTTCAGGTCTTTAGTTTTTCTGATCCTTCGCTCTGAGACAAACTGAGACTTTGTTCTGAAGTTATTTTAAATCACAGACTCAGATTTGTTTGGATTTTACTGGGTTACACTTTGTTTTTTTTATTATTCCTGTCTGTCACTGTAATTTATTTAACTGTTGATTCTCTTTTTATTCCTCTCACTTATTTTTATCCTCTCTATCTCTCTTCAGTCTCTTTTTAAAACGTTGTCTTTTTACATTAAATGAAAGTTTTTTTAGATCTTTTCTTGACGCTGAACTAAACCGTGTGAAGCACTTTCTCTGTTTGGTGTTGGAAAACAGTTTAGGAGAGTTTATTGTATTTAAATAACAATCTGTGTTTTATCCTGATGTGTTCAAATCTTCCCCAGAAACAGAAACAAACTTTACATCATTTAAATTAAAACAACAATTTGAATTCACTCCCTCATCCTTGAACTTGTGCAGCAGTGTCTTCTGGGTAAAGCAAACAAACATCCTCTTTTACTTGGACATGCTCTTCTTATAAATAAATACATTTTATTCCTTTTTCACAAGCGTGTGGTGAGGCATTATTACGGAAGACCATTTCTGCAAGTTTAAAAAAAAAAAAATGAAAATTTGGCTTTTTTGGCCCATATTAAGTCAAAATTTGACATAAAAAGTCAAATTTCTTAGATAATTAAGTCAAAATTATGATATTATTTGTAAAAAAAATTGAATAAAATTATAATATTTGACATGTAAAGTGAAATTTGTCAAATATGAGGTATAGAATCGAATTTGAGTTGAAGATTTTGACCTAAAAATCTAATTTCTGAGATGAAAAGCAGGAATTTTGAGGTAAAGAATCAGATTTCTGGGATAAAAAAAATTTAAACTATGACCAATATAGTCACAAATTTGAGATAAAAAGTGGAATTTGTCAAGTTTAAGATGAAAAGTCAAATTCAAGATAAAAAATTTCTGAGATAAAATGTCAAACTTCTGGACAAAATGTAAGAATTCTGAAATAAAAAGTCAAATTTCAGAGATGATAAAGTCAAAATTGTGACTAAAAGAGTTTAAACTTAGAGTTAAATACTTAATATTTTGATATGAAAAGCCAAAATTTTGAAATGAAACTCAACTTCCAGAGCCATCAGGTCAAAATTCTGTGATCAGGTTTAGAATTTGAGGGGAAAAATTAAAATGAAATTAGACAAAAGTCAAAACTTTGAGAAAAAAGAATAAGTTTCGATATTAAAAGTTCATCTCAAATGTTTGACTCAATATTGGCATTTGTTATATTTTAATTTGCAGGAATGAGCTTCTGTACATTATTATTATTTTTAATTATGGAAAATGTTCTTTTCAAACAGTAAAGGAGTGTTTTAAGTAAATGTTTAGTTGTGAAGCTACTTTGTCGTCTTTGAGGATCTTTGGGTGTTTTTGCAGGATCTCACGGTGGGGGGGGGCAGGGTCCACTTTAAGGGTTTTTGGAATATGGTCTCTCTTCTTCTGGGAGTCATAGGCTGTTTTCCAAACCGCCTACTACCTACTACTTTGACATGTAGTCTGTAGTGTGACTGTTTTGTTGGACCTGTTTAGTCGTATACTACTCTGGATTTCTGTTTCAGGAAGTGGAGCTGATGGTTTTTTTCTAATGTTTAACTTCATCATAAATAAATCCATGAGTACATTTCAGTCATTAATTCACATCAGTCAGTGGTGAAGTTACAGGAGCAATAAAAGTAGATAAGTTAAATTAGATGTCAATGAGATACAAAGGAAAATAAATAAATGAAATTAAGCATGTGAAGGAAGTTGAAATTTTTTTGAGAATTTTTTTGGTTTTTTCATTATTTTTAGTGGTTCAAGGAACATTTTTGATTCATTTAGAAAAACAACAAATTCAGGGAGAGATTAGAGTCCTGATTTTATCAAATTTGTAAAGGTATAGAAGTTTATTACAGCAAAATCACCATATTTGATTTTTTATCTTGCACCAAAAGTTGTCGTGTATTGAAAATAAATCTGAAACCAACTCACTTTTTATTTTTACAGCTGGTGTAAAAACTGCGTCCACATTACCCACGTAGGCTGTTAGTGTAAAATAAAAAGTGATAAATGATTTAGGGGCTTTTATGAATTTGGTAAAAGTAAACAGCTCTTTCATGATGAAGTGAGCAGATTTACCGCTGTTTCTTTCCTGTCACTTCACTTTTATCTCTGGGACCGTTTCACATTTTTGTTGTTGTAGTTGAGCTGATTTATTCCAGTAGGTGTCAGTAATTCACCTCAACCTGAGCGCCCCCAAACTGACAAACGCCATTAGCGCCGTGCATTGTGGGAAACAGTACGCCAGATAGACTGGTCCGTTACAGACTGAGAAATTTTCCCGGATCAGTAGAAACATCCGGGAACTTGTAGTTTACTACAGATCTACCAAGTTTTCACATACTGATACTACATACTGAATTTCAGCCGAAGTAGTAGGCGGTTTGGAAAACAGCCATAGTCTTTGACCTTTGACCTTTGTTTCCTCAGTCCTGTCCGGTTGGAGGGTCCAGACCGACCGTGGTGACTCTGATCCTCACCCCTCCTTCACCCCTGACTTCGTGTCTCTGAACCGGGACGCGGTGAAGTCCGGTCTGGTGACGTCCAAAGAGCTGAGTCAGTACCGCGCTCAGAGGGCCGAGGCCGCCAGCCGCGCCTTCGCCCCCAGAACCAGAGACGGCGTCGACCCACGGCGCCCGGCGGTGCCTGACATCACGTTTGGAGTCACCAACAGGTCAGGGACTCACTCACTCACTGAGCTAAACGCTGGTTTCTGATTGGCTGTTGATTATAACATGAAACGTTCGTCTCTGCGTCAGGACGCCGTCTCCTCTGGTCGATATCCTGTCTCATCAGTACGGACGCAACTGGGTGGAGAAGCAGCTGAGCAGGAGTGAGAGCTGCAGCCACCAGCAGAAGATGGAGCGGGTGAGGGAAGGGGTGAGGGAGGGGGGCACCAATCAGGGGACTCGATACAGGGACGGGGTCTAAGCGCCAGGTCTGTGTGTGTGTGTGTGTGTGTGTGTGTGTGTGTGTGTGTGCAGATCAAAACCAGCTACAGCAAAGACAACAGAGCCAGTCTGCTGAGGAGGAGCCAACCTCTGCCCGTAACTCAGGCTCCGCCCACAACGCCTCGCTTCACACAGGTGATCATTACCTCATTACCTCATTACCTGTCTGTGGTTTCTGGTTTCTGCTTCTGATAAACTCAGGAAACTCTCGTCACCTCTCCTAAAATCCACCAAATTATCTCAATTTCTTCACTTTAAATTCACACATTCGAACAAACAATTAACAACCTGTATCTTAACCCTTTAACTACCCCAACAAGAAAATAGGAATAGAAACATTTTTGTTGGCATTTGTTATTGCAATAGGTGAGGACTAACCATTCTCTTTTTTTTCTTTCTTCTTTTTAACAAACCTTTCAGTTTTTAAAATATTGAACTCTACCCCACAGCTGAAGAGTCACTTAGTGGTTTAAATTTCATACAAGTGGTCGAAAATTTTATGTAAACGGGTCAATGACGTGACGTCCCCTTTTTTTGTGTCTGAGTACAATATTTCCTTCCATCATGAATTGAGTATTTCATCACATGTATTTCTTTATTCTATGAAACCTGTGTTATTTGAACACATCTTTAAACTATTAAAATATAACATGTTTTTTTGTGTTTTGGTTCCTCAAACCCCCAAAATGTCAGGTGGTGCAACCGTCCTGACAAGTATCCACAGTAATTAAACTCTAAAAATTGAATGTCAGTTATTGTAAATGGAAATTAAAAATACAGTGGCATTATTTTATGCTTGAACCTTTTTAAATAAAACATTCTTTGCAAATAAAAAGAATTTTAAAGCTGTTGAGAAATTTTAAAAACTTTTGTCCCGTAATTTTCACCTTGTCAAATGTCAGGGTGGTGAAACCGTAACATTAGACTTTTATTTTAAAGTGAAGAGAATAAAACAGGAAACAGGAAACCGCATCAGCCAGAGGAGCCCAAATGACATTTGTGACCAAGTGGAAAAGTTTGTAGATTTCTCTGAAATACTGAAAAAAAAGGTTTTTTCACTTCATTGGTGACTGGAACAATTTCCATGTCAGGTGGTACAACCAATGTAATAATGTGAAATGTTATTTTAACATCAAATTATTTATCTTATTCACAAATAAAAGAAATGAAACACACAAAATGAAAATGTATGAGTCACTACAGACACTTGAGAGATACTTGCCAATAATTTCACACAGAAAAAATAACAGGAACATATAAATATATTTTCATATATTTGGTTGCACCACCTGACATTTTTGGGTGCTCAAATTAAAAATACTAAAAAATAATGAACCTAAAAACTTTGAAATGTTGGTCAACTACTGAAATCTGTTAGAAAATATAATTCTTCACTCAGAAATGTGTTTTTATCCATTTTCAAAGAACTTTTAAAAAATAAGTTTTTAGACCCTCTTTTTGTCATTGACCCATGTGCAAAAACAATCTCTCTGTTGTGGATGGAGAGAAGTATTCATCAGTCAAGGAGACAGATATTTCTCTCATATATCGGTGGAGACCCAAAACTGAGCTACAAAATAGTCTTAAATGCGTCATCGGCTCTTTTTCGCCCCCTGCTGGTAATAACAGAGATTACCTCTCCTCCTCTCCTCAGGTCGCTCCTGCTCTGGACACTTTCAGGGACCAGGAGGCTCGACTCCGAGCTTTTAGGGCTCATCACTCAGACTCTGTGTCCAGGAGAGGAGCTCAGGGTTTAGGGACGTACAGTCTGGATTAACCTGAGAAAGAGTCGACAAATATAGAAATAAAACTTTATCAGCTTCTCTTCACTGTTTGTTGTTCTTACATCCACATCTGGGACAAGGATTTTCTCTACATCACTTTATAAATGAGTCTGAGGCAGAAATTTGGAGAAAGGGCGTCCCTCAGGGTTCTATACTGGGGCCTCTACTCTTTCAGAACTGTGAACGAAAATATATTTGACGCCTTATTGTCTTATTTTGACACCTGTGTTTGATTGTTTTCATGGTGTGAATTCAGAAATTAACTATTTTGTAGCTTTACATCAATTTTATTGGTTTTTGAATGATGCATTTTTCAATATTTCATATCTATCTGAGCCTGTTTTTTGTTTTTGAATCGAGTTTTACTGTGATCTCTTTCTTTAAGATCTGTTTTGACATCAACATGACTTTAAGGGTTTCTATACTGGGGCATCTACTCTTTCAAAACTGTGATTAATAATATATTTGATGCATAATTTCAGGTAAAATGCACATTTTTGACCATCTGTGTTGGTTAAGTCCATCAATCACTCTAAATTTCTGCATGGTGTGAATTCAGATACTATCTACTTTTTAGCTTTACATTAATTTTATTGGTTTTAATGGCACATTTTTTAGTATTTTACATCCGTCTGAGTCTGTTTTTGTTTTAATTTACTTTTACAGGGATATCTTGAGACGCATTTCTTCTCTTTATAAACTTTATAAATCAGTCTTAGACAGAAAATTGGAGAAAGGGCGTCCCTCAGGGTTCTATACTGGGGCCTCTACTCTTTTAAAACTGTTATTAAAACTATATTTGACGCCTTATTGCAGGTAAAATACACCTTTTTGACACCTATGCTAAATTATTCTATCAATGTGATAATTAATAAACAACAAAAACTGAGTTAGACTCCATGGTGTGATTGTGGACGGGAACTTTTTCTCATCTTAACATTGATCTTATTGGTTTCAATAGCACATTTTTGAGTATTTTACATCTGTCTGAGTCTGTTTTTTATTTTAATTATTTATTTTTACGGTGATCTCTTTCTTAAAAATGTTTTGACATAAATATGACTTCAACCACAGTTATAAAAAAGACATTCAAGGAAAAACTGGAAGGAGCGTTTCTTCATTTGTAGACTCTCTTTATAAACTCTATAAATCAGTGTTAGGCAGAAATTTGGAGAAAGGGCGTCCCTCAGGGTTCTATACTGGGGCCTCTACTCTTTTAAAACTGTTATTAAAACTATATTTGACGCCTTATTGCAGGTAAAATACACCTTTTTGACACCTATGCTAAATTATTCTATCAATGTGATAATTAATAAACAACAAAAACTGAGTTAGACTCCATGGTGTGATTGTGGACGGGAACTTTTTCTCATCTTAACATTGATCTTATTGGTTTCAATAGCACATTTTTGAGTATTTTACATCTGTCTGGGTCGGTTTTTTATTTTAATTATTTATTTTTACGGTGACTTCAACCACAGTTATAAAAAAGACATTCAAGGAAAAACTGGAAGGAGTTTTTCTTCATTTGTAGACTCTCTTTATAAACTTTATAAATCAGTCTGAGGCAGAAATTTGGAGAAAGGGCGTCCCTCAGGGTTCTATACTGGGGCCTCTACTCTTTCAAAACTGAATAAAAATACATGTATATAAAATATATAATAATATATTTGTTTAGCTATAAAAGAAAAACTCAAGGAAAAACTGGAATGAGGTTGGAGGAGTGTTTCTTCATTTGTAGGCTCTCTCTCTCTCTCTCTCTCTCTCTCACACACACACACACACACACACACACACAGAGTCTATCAGGAGGAGGAGGAGCTGTTTAATATATTCATGTCTTCATATCAACCTCCTGGTTAAACCTTTCTCTGTGGATCCCTTGGCTTCAGTTTTCCATCTGTATCAATAATTTCCTCTTGATAGTTTTTACTTATTTTAACACTTTTTTAAAAATGCATGAAACTTCTTCTCAGAATCAAACTTATATTTAAAGTTTGACTCTTTTTCACCAACACTTGGATATCCTCGTTTCCTCCCGTGATGTTTCTCCTCATCATCTGACTGAAACTCACCTGAGTCTCTGAGGCGATGGAGGTTTCTGCCTCCAGGTTCCACATCGACTCCCTGCTCTCCCTCAGGCCGCCCAGCGCGCTCCTCAGCCGGTCAGACCCTCCGGAGCTCAGCCCGGGGAGCAGCAGCGGGTGCTCAGCGCCTCCGTCCCCGCGGAGGGAGCATGTTCCCCGGATAGAATCTGCTCTACTGTCCGGTCACCTGCACCAGCCCCGCAGCGTCAGCTCCTCTTTCCTGATCCGGGATATTTTAGCGGACTGTCAGCCCTACTCCGACCCGGGACAGGTGTACTCTGACCCGGGTCAGCTTTACGAAAACCCGGGGCAGCCGGAGCTCGAACCCGGATCATTTCAACCGGGACCGGAAGAAGATTTTCAGGATAAAAGTCACAGCAGCGCATCTTCTGATAGTGAGTGCAGAGGTAAGAAATATGAAAAAAAAGTTATATACTCACAAAAGGATATTATATATGTAATATTTAGACAATTTAAAAAAAATAAAATACCCTTTTGAGAAGATTTTTAAAGTCTAAATCCTCCTGAATTTTGTTTTTTAAAAAATTCCAAAGAAAATTCAGTTTGTGTTTTTAGTTATTAAAATTGTTTCAACAACTTGTAAACAAAAAGAAGCGACATATTTGTTCAGATCTGAAACTAAAAAAACAAAAGTTGCTTCAATTTTAATGTGGTAAAATATTTATTCATAATTAAAATGAACAAGAGCATTTTTATTTCATTAATTCTGATGATTTAAAAACCTTAGTTGGGTTGTACTTAAAAAAAATCTTCCTCAATTTTCTCTTTAAATGCGAATAATCAAATTATACGAATTTTGAATACACTCCTGTTGGATTTTATTGAGTCCAAAATTATCTTGGTCACAATATTTGTCGTATTGATAATAATTATTTTAACCTTAGTTATATTTTCCAGCTCAAAAATATGCTGTTTCCCTTTTTTTTTTTAATTATTATTACTATAAAGGTAAAATTCATGACATTTTTCCGTCTTTATTTCACAGCAGACATTCTTCACACCTCCTTAAATATTTATTTATTCTTAATTCAAACCTCTTTAAAGCACTAAACGCAGTAATGTAAACGCAGCTTTAAAAGGACGTATTTTATTCACTCGGCTTGTGTCTTTGATGGTTTTAATGTGGGAGCTGCTCATTTATTATTAATCATAATGTGTCATTATGGAGAGGCGATGCTTTTATGGATTATTTCACAGTCAGTTAAGTGTCATATTTATCTGAAGAGTGACATGTATGATTAAAAAAACAGCATTCATGATAAAAAAAAAAAGATTTATTCTAAATGGGATGGGCCTTTAGGAAGCTGCTTTAACTATTTATGAGGTTTTATTAAAGAGTTTGATTTTATTTTTTCATTTTAAAATATTTTTAATATTTATGTGACATGAAACAGATGATAAACTATGAACTGAAGTTTTTTTTTGTTTTTTTTTTAATATATATAAATATACTGTTGTTTACCTGTATGTACCTGTCAATCACGCAGGTGTGGTGGGCGGGGGCTCGGACCCGGCCTCCTGCCGCCTGAAGAAACCCCGCAAAGCTCGGACTGCGTTCAGCGACCAGCAGCTGTCGAGGCTGGAGAGAAGCTTCCAGAAACAGAAGTACCTGAGTGTCCAGGACCGGATGGAGCTGGCGGCTTCACTGCAGCTCAGCGACACTCAGGTCAAGACCTGGTACCAGAACAGGAGGTGAACGCACCTGCTCACCTGTACACCTGTCCATGTGTGTGTGTGTGTGTGTGTGTGTGTGAGCAGTATCAGTGCAGACAGACACATGTGAGACATCTCTGGATTAATATTAAACACACACTCTGATCAATAATTCAGCAGCCTGTGCCGTAATTAATGATCAATATTTAATGCAGAAACAAATCTGGAGCTTTTAGTGCAGAATCTCAAAGAGCGGAAGAGAAGCTGATTTTTTATTTATTGATTTATTTTTATTGTTCCCTGACCGCAAAGAATCCTTCTCTGTGATTGGCTGGTCAGGATTATTATTATCCTCACTGCACAGTTTGTACACTGTAAAAAAAAAAAAAAGCTTTACATTAATTTTATTGGTTTTAATGGCATTTTTTTTTAGTATTTTACATCCGTCTGAGTCTGTTTTTGTTTTCATTTACTTTTACAGGGATATCTTTTGTAAAGATCTGTTTTGCCATGGAAATGACTTAAACCTCAGCTATAAGAAAAACACTCAAGGAAGAAAGAGGGAGACGCATTTCTTCTCTTTATAAACTTTATAAATCAGTCTTAAGCAGAAATTTGGAGAAAGGGTGTCCCTCAGGGTTCTATACTGGGGCCTCTACTCTTTTAAAACTGTTATTAAAACTATATTTGACGCCTTATTGCAGGTAAAATACACCTTTTTGACACCTATGCTAAATTATTCTATCAATGTGATAATTAATAAACAACAAAAACTGAGTTAGACTCCATGGTGTGATTGTGGACGGGAACTTTTTCTCATCTTAACATTGATCTTATTGGTTTCAATAGCACATTTTTGAGTATTTTACATCAGTCTGAGTCTGTTTTTTATTCTAATTATTTATTTTTACGGTGATCTCTTTCTCAAAAATGTTTTGACATAAATATGACTTCAACCACAGTTATAAAAAAGACATTCAAGGAAAAACTGGAAGGAGTGTTTCTTCATTTGTAGGCTCTCTTTATAAACTTTATAAAGTCAGTTAAAAATACAGCAAAACAATCCAGGACTGAAAAAACCAAACATTTACCTTTATTATATCAAATACATTGTATAACAGATAATTGTAAGATTAGAGAAAACTTTGACTTTTACTTTGAAAAAAGCCAGATTTTTGCGATGAGGTCAAAATTTTGGAATAAAAAGCTGACATTCTGAAAAATTTAAGTAATTTCTTGTGATTATAAAGTGGAAAATATGAGATAAAAAGTCAAAATTTAAGGATAGAAAGAGTCCTTAAAGAATGAAAAAGAGTCTTTTCTTCCCATTTTTACATTTTTTTAAATTGCAGAAATTAGCTTCCCAATTATTTTAATTCAGTAAGAAACAGCTGATGTCACCAGTTTTGAAATGTAAAATTGACGGGTTCTTCTTTTACAGTTTATTTGACAAAGTTTGCCAGTTTTTTCCGTAAAATCAACAGGATTTTTTTTTTACAGTGTAGATAGAAATGAAAGGGTCACTTTTCTTCTGTTTCCTTCTTCAGGACGAAGTGGAAGCGTCAGTCTGCGGTCGGTTTGGAGTTCTTCGCCGAAGCCGGCCGGATGTTCCTGCCCACTCACTTCCTGTATCCTCCGACTCCGCCCACCACACTGGACATGTACCTGTACAGAAACCACGCCCACCACCACCCGGCTCCGCCCCTAATGCCCCGCGTCCTCACCCACACTGAGCCGCACGCTCGCTGAGGAGACTTTTCATGCTGCAGACACTTTGTTAGAAGCTCCTGTGACTTTATTCAGACCCACGGCAACGAGGGCGAAAGATCGGACAGACGCAGGAAAACCCGAGGAAAGGCGGATTTCTGAAACTGAAGATTTCTACAGCACACGAACACAACAGGAAAAACTTTGGACACCACTTTGTAATTTCCTCAAGTAATAATGATTCCATACTTTATATATGATAAAAGGGGAAAGAAATGTTTCATATCAGACACATTTTCACACTTTTGCTCCAGAAAATTTCAGGACAGCTCATGAAATCTTTGGTTTCTTTTTCACAAACGTCCCTGAACCTGAAATTCAGGTTCAGAAACAGAACAAGAAGCCGTGTCATGTTTTCTGCCTTTAAACAGAAGCTGTTTGTCATTTGACGTCTCTAATGGCCCTTTTCCACTGACTCGCCTTGTCCCTACTCCACTCGCCTCTACCTGGTTTGTGTTGCGTTTCCATTAGCGCGGTACTACGCGTCAGACGCCAGTTTTTAGTACCTGCTCTACCCTGGTTCTAAGAGAGTAAAGCTGATACTAAAAGGTGACGTGGACGGACTGCCGGTCACTCATTGGTCAGAGAATGTCGTCTCTGCAGCTTCTGACTCTGAACAAATCACTTACAAGAGGCAAAGGAATAAGTCAGCGACGGGTTTTTAATGACATTTAAACCTGACGGCACAGAACCAGACTGAATGAAGACAAAATACAGCCCTAAAATGCTCCTTCATGATTCCTAAAGAAGTTAAAAGTCCTTTTTAAACCAAAAAGAAGTTAACAGCAAAGATAGTTCGCTTTAAAGAGTCTTTTAAATTAAATCAAAGTTGGTCGGTGCAGGAGCGAT
Source organism: Thalassoma bifasciatum (assembly GCA_008086565.1). NCBI lineage: Eukaryota > Metazoa > Chordata > Actinopteri > Labriformes > Labridae > Thalassoma > Thalassoma bifasciatum. The sequence goes on from RPOG01004267.1 coordinate 35,788, forward strand.
CTGTCTGCCACGAGAGTCTTTAAGCACCAATCATAAGTTTCGTTTTACGAAAAAAAATACAGCAAAACAGGACTTTAAAAACCAAACATTTACTCTTATTATATCAAATACAATGAATAACAGTTCATGTTAAAACTGGATGAAACTTTGACTTTTACTGTAAAAAATGTTAAAATGGTCGCAAAAACAACGAAGAAGGCAAAATTCTAAAATAAAAGTTGACATTTAGAAATAGTGAGGTCAATTTTTTGTCACTCTGTAGTGAGAATTATGAGGTTAAAAAGTCAACCTCATCCTTTTAGGATGAAATAAAGTCAATAACAGTTAATTGTAAGATTAGAAAAAAAAACCTGACTTTTATTGTGAAAAAAAGCAAAATTTTGAGATGAAATTTATATTCTGGAATAAAAAAGTTGAAAAAATAAAGTCATTTTTTTGGGGATTATGGAGTGAAAATTATGAGTTTTACGATAGTTGACAGCTGCCGTTCGTTAGTAGTTTTTATCGGGGATATAAGAAACTTCAGGAAAGAGCCAAAAGGAGACTAAACCTTCTGAAGAAGACGAAATAAATATTTTTATTTCTCTTTTTTACTCTGCTCCACCGGAAATTCTCTACTGCGCAGACTCTGGCTGCACAATGGCGGCTAGAGAAACGGGGTTTTTTGGCTTCAAAAACGTAGAACGGTGACAGGTGGAAGCACGCTGTCCATTCTATATACAGTCTATGCTCTCGACATGTTGGCGGTGTGGGGCCTCAAACACCAAGGCCCGCCCTAAACGGGCTTCCTGAGACGCCGGCCAATCAGAGTGAAGGGGGTTTGTGGAGCTGGGAGCCTTAAAGAGACAGATTCTTTTATAAAACGGGGATTTTTTTTTAGCTGTACATCCTGTAAAGACACAACGGGGTCATCAGAGGGACAAAATAAAGACAAAAAAAAGGCACATTACCCCGTCTTTAAAGACTACTTCAAGAAGTGGACGAATGACGAGCCTGAAGTGATCGAACGTGTTACACTTGTGTTTCCAAAATGAAAAACAGCAAACCCAGAAACGTCACAACTTGTAGCTTTAAAACGCTCGCTGATTATTTCCACTTTTTAACTTCAGTTTACGAATCAGACGGAGGAATTAACGAAAGCTCCTGAATGTTTGAATGTCTGCTGCTGTTCTGTTTCAGGTTTTTTACTTTGAAATAAAGATGAAAACGATTCGTAAACTTCCTGCTCTTGTTGATTTTCTTTAGGTTAAAGGTAAATATCTGATAACAGTTTGTTCGTCAGAGATAAACGTCTGATCATATGGAGTTGTTTGTGTTGGTCCACAGTCCGTCGTCCTCACTTCAATCCTCCGTCTGAGCGTTTAATTCAGAATAAAAGCAATCAGCTGATGAAATATTGAGCAGCAGGTGAAATATTGATGCAGTTAAAAGGCAGCGATTACACATCAGAGTGACCAGAAACACTCGGAGTAGGAGCGGCACAAACAAAACAGGCTTTTATTCCTCGAACCTCCACTTTCAAACTTCCACATCTCACATTTATTTAATTATTTACACTTTTTTTTATTTATTTTTGATGCTTTTTGACTGCAGCGCCCTTTAAAGTGGAAATATTTCTGAGATCAGAGTCCACAGGGGACAGAAAGGTTCAGTTATTCTGAGGCTGACGAGTCGACGGTCGAAGAGAAAGAACATGAAACTCTGCAGCTTTACCCTCGAAAACAAATCTGATCCCTGTAAAAAAATGTTTCTCGCTTATTTAAATCTAATAAAAATCTTATTTTAGACTCAATACGAGCCACGTTCAGCAGACGAGACCAAGAAAACGTCTGATTTCAAGATGTTACAAGACAAAAATGACGCCTGAGTTTCTCGTAAATCAAAAATAAATCTACCAACAAGGTCAAAAACAGTTGTTCCATGTCTTGTATTTTGACATAATTCTTATCAAGAAACTGGTTGATTCTGAAACTGCTCGTTGATTCTGGTTTTGATAAAGTCAAAATTTTGAGATTAAAAGTCCAATTTTTTTAAGATGACGAGTCAAAATTATGAGATAAATTATCTAAATCATGAGATATAAGAAAGAAATGTCTAAATAATGACATTAAAAGTCAAAATTCTAAGATAAAATGTTGAAGTTTTAAGATAAATAGTCTGTATTTTGACCTGTATTTTGAAATTTTGACCTCAATGTTTTCATTTCTCTCTTAAAACTATTTGTCATAAATCCCTTCACTCACATAAAAACTTAACTTTTATTGAGTCGATTCTGACTTTTTCCTTGGAAAATGTTTATTCCTCTGAAATAACTCCTGACATCACGATTTTATACTTGTGAATTTACAGCTTTGTTTTTTTAATATAAAAAAAACAAGGAAAAAGAAAGAAAAATGATATTGAAGTAAGAAGAAAAAAGAAAAAGAACAATTGAATGGTAAAGAATGACAAAAAAAGACAAAAGAACAAGAGGTGTGGAAAAGGAAAGGGGAGAAAGAAAATTCTAAGTTCAGAAAAACAAGGAAATGAAAGGATGAATAGAAAGAATTGCAAATTGATGAAAGAAAGTTATTAAAGAAAGAAATACAGGAAAAAACTGACACAACCAAAAAAGGAAAGAAAGGAGAAATTAAAGAGAAAGATGTGAGAAAAGATAAAAGATAAGAGAACATGAAAGCAGGGGAAGAAAGAAAAGAAAAGAAAATGTAAAGAAAAAAATGACAAAAAGAAGAAAAGCAATGAAAGGAAAGGAGGGAATTATAAAAGCATGAAGGAAAAATTCATGAAAGGAAAGGAAGGAGGAAGAAAGAAAGTAAAAAAACAGAAGGAACAAAAGAGAAAACAAAAGGTTAAAAAAAGAGGGTGAAAAAGGAAGACAGAAAATGTAAAAAATAGAAAAAGCATGAACATAGAAAGACTAAAAAGCTCAAAGAATTAATGAAGAAAAAAGAAGAGAAAAAGAAAACTTGAAGGTATGACAGACAAAGATCTTAAAGCTCTTCCTAACTTTTTTCTCCCTTAAACACTTTTGAAAATCAGTTCTTTAGTTTCAGAAAATAACGAGCTTCATCTTGTTTATGGGTCAATGAGGTGACGTCCCTTTTTTTGTGTCTAAGTGTAATATTTCCTTCCATCATGAATTGAGTATTTCATCACATTTATTTCTTTATTCTATGAAACCTGTGTTATTTGAACACATCTTTAAACTATTAAAATATAACATGTTTTTTTGTGTTTTGGTTCCTCCAACCCCCAAAATGTCGCGTGGTGCAACCGTCCTGACAAGTATCCACAGTAATTAAACTCTAAAAATTGAATGTCAGTTATTGTAAATGGAAATTAAAAATACAGTGGCATTATTTTATGCTTGAACCTTTTTAAATAAAACATTCTTTGCAAATAAAAAGAATTTTAAAGCTGTTGAGAAATGTAAAAAACTTTTGTCCCGTAATTTTCACCTTGTCAAATGTCAGGGTGGTGCAACCGTAACATTAGACTTTTATTTTAAAGTGAAGAGAATAAAACAGGAAACAGGAAACTGCATCAGCCAGAGGAGCCCAAATGACATTTGTGACCAAGTGGAAAAGTTTGTAGATTTCTCTGAAATACTGATAAAAAAGGTTTTTTCACTTCAT
>RPOG01004268.1:0-27242 GCA_008086565.1 Thalassoma bifasciatum
TCAAGACTCTATGGAACTGTCTCTTTAAGAAACATCAAGACACTATGGAACTGTCTCTTAAGTATGGAACTGTCTCTTTAAGAAACATCAAGACTCTATGGAACTGTCTCTTTAAGAAACATCAAGACTCTATGTAACTGTCTCTTTAAGAAACATCAAGACACTATGGAACTGTCTCTTTAAGAAACATCAAGATACTATGGAACTGTCTCTTTAAGAAACATCAAGACTCTATGTAACTGTCTCTTTAAGAAACATCACGGCACTTTGGAACTGTCTCTTTAAGAAACATCAAGACTCTATGGAACTGTCTCTTTAAGAAACATCAAGACACTATGGAACTGTGTCTTTAAGAAACATCAAGACTCTATGTAACTGTCTCTTTAAGAAACATCAAGACACTATGGAACTGTCTCTTAAGTATGGAACTGTCTCTTTAAGAAACGTCTAGACACTATGGAACTGTCTCTTTTACAAACATCACGGCACTTTGGAACTGTCTCTTTAAGAAACATCACGGCACTTTGGAACTGTCTCTTTAAGTATGGAACTGTCTCTTTAAGTATGGAACTGTCTCTTTAAAAAACATCACAACTCTAAGGAACTGTCTCTTTAAGAAACATCAAGACACTATGAAGCTGTCTCTTTAAGTATGGAACTGTCTCTTTAAGAAACATCAGGGCTCTAAGGAACTGTCTCTTTAAGGAACATCACAACTCTAAGGAACTGTCTCTTTAAGAAACATCAGGGCTCTAAGGAACTGTCTCTTTAAGAAACATCAAGGCACTTTGTAACTGTCTCTTTAAGAAACATCAAGACACTATGAAGCTGTCTCTTTAAGTATGGAACTGTCTCTTTAAGAAACATCAGGGCTCTAAGGAACTGTCTCTTTAAGGAACATCACAACTCTAAGGAACTGTCTCTTTAAGAAACATCAGGGCTCTAAGGAACTGTCTCTTTAAGAAACATCAGGGCTCTAAGGAACTGTCTCTTTAAGAAACATCAAGGCACTTTGTAACTGTCTCTTTAAGTATGGAACTGTCTCTTTAAGAAACATCAATACACTGTGGAACTGTCTCTTTAAGAAACATCAAGGCACTTTGTAACTGTCTCTTTAAGAATGGAACTGTCTCTTTAAGAAACATCAGGGCTCTAAGGAACTGTCTCTTTAAGACTGATACTTCTTTAATGATGATGTTTGTTTATGAATTTTAGGCCTTTGTTTATCGTTAGTTTTTAAATTCTGACTCTGTTGCCGTGACGATGATGATGAAGATGAGGATAAAGATGGCGGCGGCAGCGGTGAACCCGCCCGTCCCTGGTTTGGCGGGGAGAGCGTTTGTCTCCATTAGAGCGATGAGTGATGATGTGAGCGCTGAGGGGGACAGAGTTCAGTGAAGGCAGCGCCTGCTCTCTCAGCTGTTAGCGTCACCCAATCCCTGCGCTAACTCACTTAGCGTGCACTTTGCTAATGGTGTTAGCGGAGACGGAGAGGGCGCCGTGGAGGAGAAACGCCATCAGGGCGGTTTTCGACCTCCATCAGGCCGCGCTGCGTTCAGGCCACGTGGGAATAATCAGTGATTCAGCAGCTGAGAGTGACGGACTGTGAAGGAAAGTTTAAGTGTTTTTAGTCATTAGGCTAACTCACTTATACGGAGGCCCATCAGGGACAAAACACCTGATTTACTCCTGGAGGGGGGGGGCACCTCTGAGGGAACGCCTCCAAAACAAAATCCAGGGCTGTGATTGGTCGAACAGTTTGAGCACAGGGAGAGATTTTAGACTCCTGTTTTTATGAAAGTCTGTAAAGGTTCAGACATTTATCACAGTGAAATCAGCAAAGTTTGGTTTTTAATTTACACCAAAAGTTTTTGTTTTTTCAAAATAAATCTGGAACAAACACTTTTTTTTCACAGCTGATGGAAAAACTGCGTCTGTTGAAGGCTGTGACTTAAAAAGAAGTTACTAACGGCCCTTTTCCACTGACTCGTCTCAGCCCTACTCTACTCTCCTCTACTCGGTTTGTGTTGTGTTTCCATTAGCGCGGTACTACGCGTCAGACGCCAGTTTTTAGTACCTACTCTACCCTGGTTCTAAGAGAGTAAAGCTGATACTAAAAGGTGACGTGGACGGACTGCCGGTCACTCATTGGTCAGAGAATGTCGTCTCTGCAGCTTCTGACTCTGAACAAATCACTTACAAGAGGCAAAGGAATAAGTCAGCGACGGGTTTTTAATGACATTTAAACCTGACGGCACAGAACCAGACTGAATGAAGACAAAATACAGNCCAACTATCTTTGCTGTTAACTTCTTTTTGCTTTAAAAAGGACTTTTAACTTCTTTAGGAATCATGAAGGAGCATTTTAGGGCTGTATTTTGTCTTCATTCAGTCTGGTTCTGTGCCGTCAGGTTTAAATGTCATTAAAAACCCGTCGCTGACTTATTCCTTTGCCTCTTGTAAGTGATTTGTTCAGAGTCAGAAGCTGCAGAGACGACATTCTCTGACCAATGAGTGACCGGCAGTCCGTCCACGTCACCTTTTAGTATCAGCTTTACTCTCTTAGAACCAGGGTAGAGTAGGTACTAAAAACTGGCGTCTGACGCGTAGTAACTGCACTAATGTCATCAGTAAATCAGCTGTAAATAAACTTATTTATGGATGGAAATATAACAATGAAAAATATGTATAACATTAGTTTCTCTCTCAGGAAGTTAGGCTGTCTGTGTTTTTCTGCTCTTTAATGAAGATTATTAAACATGTTTGTAGAGTGAATGGATGAAAAGTTTTACTGCAGATAAAGAAACAGTTCATGTCTTTGTGGAGCAAAACACATGAAGGAGGTAAAATGACCTCTGAAAAAAAAGTGTGTGTGTGTGTGGGCGGGGTGGGGGTTGTGGGGGGGGGTTCTGGTACCGGCTCTGGACGGGCTGTGGTTGTGGTTCTCGAACATCTGGACCGACTCCCCCACAAAGAGGATTTTCTCGGCCACTCGGACCGGGATGTAGGACGGCAGCATCTCAGAGCGGAGGGAGAACTGCTGCAGGGAGGGGGCCAACATGTTCTCCTCCTCGATCAGCCTCTGGAACACACACACACACACACACACACACACACACACACACACACACAGGGTCAGGACCAGGACCAGGACCAGGACCAGGTCTCTGATGTGGTCTCTGATGTGGTCTCTGGTCTCACCAGGTCCTGCAGCTCCCTGAGTTGTTTCCCGCTCAGCCCCCCCAGCCCCAGGTCCTCCTCCTCCTCCTCCTGATTGGCTGCTGCTCCTCCTGCGCTCGGCCCCTGCTTCACGAAGAACTCCTCGCTCTGATCCAGCAGGAGCCCGTGAAGCATCCACGCCGCCAGCTGCTTATACATCACGCCGTGACAGACCGCCAGGATCCTTTTAGGGGGGGGGGCAGAGAGAGAGAGAGTGCACCAAACTACTCAGAATACAACTTCACTAAAGGGAAAAGCTTAATCTATTATCATAATCTATAATCTGTCATAATCTGTTATAATCCGTCCAAATTAATAACCTATTCTAATCTGTCATCTGTGAAAATCTATAATCTGTTATAATAATTATTTACTTTAATCTGTTATGATCTGTAATAATATGTTATAATCTATAATCTGCCTTAATCTGTTATGGCATCTGGGAAAATCAATTGTTTTTAACTGTTATCATCTCTAATCTGTGATTATCCATAATCTGATTTAATCTATATTCTGTTATAATCTGTGATCTTTAATCTGTTATAACCTATAATCTGTTAGAATTTTTTATAATCTATATTCTGTTTTCATAATCTATAATCTGTTATGAGCTGCTGTTATCAATTAAATTCCATAAAATCTCAAAATCTATCAGTCTAATCTTCAATCTGTTATAATCTATAACTAGTTGTAATCTGTTCTAATCTGTAATATTATGTTATAATCTATAATCTGCCTTAATCTGTTATGGCATCTGGGAAAATCAATTGTTTTTAACTGTAATCATCTCTAATCTGTGATTATCCATAATCTGATTTAATCTACATTCTGTGATCTTTAATCTGTTATAACCTATAATCTTCCATAATTTGTTATGAGCTCTTATCCGTCAGAATATGTTATAATCTATATTCTGTTTTCATAATCTATAATCTGCTTTGATCTGCTTTAGTCTGTCATTTGTCATAATCTATAATCTGTTATGAGCTGCTGTTATCTATTAAATTCATAAAATCTCAAAATCTATCAGTCTTATCTTCAATCTGTTATAATCTTTAACTAGTTGTAATCTGTTCTAATCTGTAATATTATGTTATAATCTATAATCTGCCTTAATCTGTTATGGCATCTGGGAAAATCATTTGTTTTTAACTGTAATCATCTCTCATCTGTGATTATCCATAATCTGATTTAATCTATATTCTGTTATAATCTGTGATCTTTAATCTGTTATAACCTATAATCTTCCATAATTTGTTATGAGCTCTTATCCGTCAGAATGTTATAATCTATATTCTGTTTTCATAATCTATAATCTGCTTTGATCTGCTTTAGTCTGTCATTTGTCATAATCTATAATCTGTTATGAGCTGCTGTTATCTATTAAATTCATAAAATCTCAAAATCTATCAGTCTAATCTTCAATTAGTTATAATCTATAACTAGTTGTAATCTGTTCTAATCTGTAATATTATGTTATAATCTATAATCTGCCTTAATCTGTTATGGCATCTGGGAAAATCATTTGTTTTTAACTGTAATCATCTCTCATCTGTGATTATCCATAATCTGATTTAATCTATATTCTTTTATAATCTGTGATCTTTAATCTGTTATAACCTATAATCTGTTATAATTTCTTATAATCTATAATCTTCCATAATTTGTTATGATCTCTTATCCGTCAGAATATGTTATAATCTATATTCTGTTTTCATAATCTATAATCTGTTATGAGCCGCTGTAATCTATTAAATTCCATAAAATCTCAAAATCTATCAGTCTACCTTCAATTAGTTATAATCTATAACTAGTTGTAATCTGTTCTAATCTGTAGTCTGTTACACTATAATTTGATATTATCTAAAGTATGGTATAATCTCATCTTTTTTAACCTATAATCTGTTTAAATCTTACCTGATATAATTTATAACATGCTATAATCTAATTTGTTATATTGTATAATCTGATATAAACTGTTTCAACCAATAAAATGTTTTTATCTGTCTCAATGTTAAAATCTATGATAAACCTTTTAGATCTGTTTTAATCACTAATGTCTTCTATGTTATAATCTATAATCACTCACAGCTGATATTAATCTGTGACATTAATCTGTGATAATCCGCACAGACTCTACAGAGGAGCTGACTCACTTTTCCAACGCCAAACGCACGGGAGGGAGACCGCCACAGCTGTGTTTGTACACGGTTTCTAGGATCTGACAGCCGTGGATCTATGACAGAGAAAACAACAACATGATGACAACAAAAACAACAACAACAACAACAACAACGTTTGTGAAAATGTTCTGTAAACTTGTAAACATGGCGACAGGTGAGCAGCAGCAAAGGTACCTTCTGAGATTTAATCGTCTCGACCACGACCATGACGGAGGGGAACAGCAGCTGAAACTGAACACACACACACACACACACACACACACACACACATAAGTCAGAGTCTGTGGACCAATCAGAAAGCGTCTGTAACCATCTGATCAGTGAACAGGTGAGTTTACCTGCTCCAGTTTGTAGTTCACATGAGAGATGGTCAGGTGAGGATCTCCAAGGAACTGGAACACAAACACAGCGTCAAGAGGGTCACATGACCTGAGTGTCACTGTGTGTGTGTGTGTGTGTGTGTGTGTGTGTGTGTGTGTGTGTGTGTTCACCTCCTGCTCCAGGTCCAGCAGAGCCTGCCTGTACGGCTGCAGCACTGAGTCCAGACCCGTGCAGAACGCTCTCAGGTAGATCCCATGAAGACCGGTCTGACCCTGCAGACCTGCAGAGTGATGCTCCTGCAGAGAAACGTTACACAAACATAAATAATAAAAATTAAATAGAGAAGTTTTCATGGACGTGAACCAAAGACTCACCTGTGGGTGGACGTGAACCACAGACTCACCTGTGGGTGGACATGAACCAAAGACTCACCTGTGGGTGGACATGAACCAAAGACTCACCTGTGGGTGGACATGAACCACAGACTCACCTGTGGGTGGACGTGACCCGTGTGCTGCTCGATGAACTCAGAGAAGCGGATGTAGTCCGAGCCCAGTTTGGCGAGCCGGCCCAGCACGCTGGTCTCACTGGGATGGAGGAACGGCAGGTCCTGAGACACCTGAGGACCAATCAGAGTCAGGGTCACTATGTATAACAGTTTATAACCTGTATAACACAGTTTATTACAGGTACAATAGAATGTTAATACCTATATAACAGTTTATAACATGTATAACACAGTTTATTACAGGTATAAAATGTTATCAGCTGTATAACAGGCTATTACCTGTATAATATAATGTTATTACCTGTATAATAGAATGCTATCACCAGTATAACAGGCTATTACCTGTATAATATAATGTTATTACCTGTATAATAGAATGTTATCACCTGTATAATAGTTTATTACCTGTATAACAGTTTATTACCTGTATAATAGAATGTCATTACCTGTATAATAGAATGTTTTCACCTGTATAACAGTTTATTACCTGTATAATAGAATGTTATCACCTGTATAATTGAATGTTTTCACCTGTATAATAGAGTGTTATCACCTGTATAATAGAATGTTTTCACCTGTATAATAGAGTGTTTTCACCTGTATAATAGAATGTTTTCACCTGTATAATAGAGTGTTATCACCTGTATAATAGAATGTTATCACCTGTATAACACAGTTTATTACCTGTATAATAGAATGTTATCACATGTATAATAGAATGGTATTACCTATATAATAGAATGTCATTACCTGTATAACAGTTTATTACCTGTATAACAGTTTATCACCTGTATAACACAGTTTCTTACCTGTATAATAGAATGTTATCACCTGTATAACAGAGTGTTATCACCTGTATAACAGTTTATTACCTATATAATAGAATGTTATTACATGTAAAATAGAATGTTATTTCCTGTATAATAGAATGTTATCACCTGTATAATAGAATGTTATCACCTGTATAATTGAATGTTATTACCTGTATAATAGAATGTTATCACCTGTATAATAGAATGTTATCACCTGTATAATAGAATGTTATCACCTGTATAATTGAATGTTATTACCTGTATAATAGAATGTTATCACCTGTATAATAGAATTTTATTACCTGTATAATAGTTTATTACCTGTATAACAGTTTATTACCTGTATAACACAGTTTATTACCTGTATAACAGTTTATCACCTGTATAATAGAATGTTATTACCTGTATAATAGAATGTTATTACCTGTATAATAGAATGTTATCACCTGTATAATAGAATGTGATTACCTGTATAATAGAATGTGATTACCTGTATAATAGAATGTTATCACCTGCATAACAGAATGTTATCACCTGTATAATAGTTTATTACCTGTATAACAGTTTATTACCTGTATAACAGTTTATTACCTGTATAATAGAATGTTATCACCTGTATAATAGAATGTTATCACATGTATAACAGTTTATCACCTGTATAATAGAATGTTATCACCTGTATAACAGAATGTCATTACCTGTATAATAGAATGTTATTACCTGTATAACAGAATGTTATCACCTGTATAATAGTTTATTACCTGTATAACAGTTTCTTACCTGTATAATAGAATGTTATCACCTGTATAATAGAATGTTATCACATGTATAACAGTTTATCACCTGTATAATAGAATGTTATCACCTGTATAACAGTTTATTACCTGTATAACAGTTTATCACCTGTATAATAGAATGTTATCACCTGTATAATAGAATGTTATCACCTGTATAACAGTTTATTACCTGTAGTCCGGTCCGTTTGTTCCAGGTGAAGATAGTTCCCGGGTAACCGCTCAGCGCCAACAGCAGCTCGTGAATCATGCTGACTCACCTGCTAACACCATAGACCGTGTGTATAACTGTTATAAAGTCATTTATTACCTTAATTAACACCTTTTTCACCTGTTAACAGCGCGCGCTGCTTCTCTCATCTCAACAAAACCGCCACTGCAGCTGTCGCGAGCTGCCTACGTCACCACGCAAAGCTTCATGGGAGTTGAGTCCTCTGCTGCTTGTATTTTTCGTTTAAATCAGTTAATTCACTGTTTTAATCGTTAAATCCTGTAGTTTTATAGTAGAAATTCTCGAACTGTTTGACTGGATTTTTGTTTTTGAGTGAGTAGTTTCGCGGGTTTCATATACCGTGAAGCGGGAAGCGGGAAGCGTTCAGCTGCATTCTGGGTAATGTAGTTCTCCCGGTGAAAGGCTGTGTCCTTCCTGTTTGGTCATCAGTGTGTGATGTAGCTGAGCTCGGTGTGTGTGAGTGTGTGTGTGTGTTTGCTTTAGAATGAGACTTTATCACACTTTAAAGTTAATCTCTCTGAAATGACTCGTTGGTTAATGTGACCGTTTTTTGGCACAGACACCGGAAATAACCCGCGGGAAATGTAGTTCTTTACAGCATGTTAGCTGTGTTAGCCGTTAGCTGAAACTCAGTGTTGTTAGCACTCTGGGTTCATTAGCAGGTTAGCTTAGCATCAACACAAGCAGCTGGATGCGCCCTGACAACAACAATTAGTAAGTACAATGCTAATGCTAAGCTAACTCTGCTGTCTGTTATTAAAGTAGACCTGTTAGCGTTTGCTAAGCTAGCTAAGTGTGTGTGTGTGTGTGTGCAATGAAACACACACACACACACACACACACACACACACACACCTGTAGCAGTGTGTTTACCTGCTTTGAGTCTGATGCTACAGGCAGAATAATTTTCAGATTTTTGTTTTATTGAAAAACTGAGCGTGGTCCCTTTAAGACAAAGATTAAATAAAAAGGTCATTGTTGCAATTTTTACATATGCAATACTCAAAACACAAGGTTTATGATGCATCACAACATATTTGAGCCTTTCAGGTCCTGTATCATAGCTACGTCCAATCACATCACCAGTAGATGTGAGTGAGCAGGCTACATTAACAACCCGCTCAGGCACTCCAGGTGTCTCTGCTGTTATCAGGGCCGGTATCAGCGGTTGTTACTGTTTCCTCCTGCAGGTATGGCAGAGGAGGACCAGGACCAGGTGTCAGAGTACCTCCATCAGAACCCGTCGGTGGCTCTGTGGGTGGAGTCTTTCCGTGGTTACTTTGAGACCAGGAAGATGTGGTCAGCGCGGCGAGAGTTCATCCTCAAGAACATGGAGGCGTTTCCTGCTGTGCAGCCCGGACACGAGGGCGCCGACCTGGACCGACTCCTGTCTCTGTCCATGGCCTGGACCAACCACGTCTTTATGGGCTGCAGGTGAGGAGGAGGATGATGATGATGATGATGGTGATGATGATGATGATGATGATGGTGGTGATGATGATGAGGATGATGATGAGGATGATGATGATGATTATGATGGTGGTGATGATGATGATGATGGTGATGATGAAGATGGTGATAATTATGATAATGATAATTATGATGATGATGATGGTGATGATGAAGATGGTGATAATTATGATAATGATAATTATGATGATGATGATGGTGATGATGATGAAGATGGTGATGATGATGATAGTTATGATGATGAAGATGATGATGATGATGATGGTGATGATAGTTATGATGATGATGATGATGATGATGATGGTGATGATGATGATGGTGATGATAGTTATGATGATGAAGATGATGATGATGATAATTATGATGATGGTGATGATAATGATAATGATGATGATGGTGATGATGATGATGATGATGATGATGGTGATGATGATGATGATGATGAAGATGGTGATGATAATGATGATGATGATGATGATGATGATGATGAAGATTTCCCCCCCCTGTGCTCAGTTACCCTGCAGATGTGATGGAGAGGATCACTGAGATGGGGGAGGGGATCAAAGTCCAGGACGCTCCTCGACATAAAACCACTAAAGATCTGTGCGTCAAAGGGAAGAGGAGCGCCCCCTCTGGTAACTGACAGTATTACTCTGTTATTACCATAAACTCTTATCACACACACACACACTCTAGTTTCCTGCTCTGTGTGACACGTGGTGTGTGTGTCCTGCAGAGGTCGACCCTGACAGTGTGTCGGTGAAGAGGCTGAAGTGTGTGTCTGAGCCCGACGGTCGGGGCCCGGGGCGCGGCGGCTCCTTGAAGTCGGGGCCCCTCCCTCAGGCGCCCGCGGAGCAGCAGCCCTTCTTCAACCGCCTCTACAAGGCCGTGGCGTGGAAGCTGGTGTCGGCGGGCGGCTTCGGGCCGAACCTGGATCACTGCGAGATCCTGCGCAGCTGCGTGGAGTCGTGCAAACAGACGCTGACCTGCACCTTCGTCCCCCTGAAGGACATCACCGGCCTGCCCGCCGGCCGCGCTCAGATGGAGGGCCACGTGTGCGAGATCCGCTGCCAGACCGTCTACATGGGGACCGGGTACGGGCGGGACGAGACCGCCGCCAAAAACATGGCGTCCAAAGAGGCGTTGAAGGTGTTCCAGGGCCGGAAGGTGACGGTGAAGATCTGCAGGCGCCGCTTCAAAGGGCGAGACGTGGAGGATCTGGTTCTTCTGGACGAGCAGCCGCGCAGCCAGGCCCTGCCCCCCGCCCTCAGCTACCCCTTCACGGAGCAGGAGGACCCCCCCTCTTAGACTGACCCCCCCTTTTAGACCCCACCCCCACCCAGAGCTCAGACTCTTATTTTCCACAGGTGGTTTTTCTTTAACCTGATTCATTGATTTAAAGAAGCCTGAATAAACGCTGATGCTGATTGGACGAGTGTGTAACTGTCACTGACACAACTGTGACTGAGAACAGGTGTGAGCAGACCCACAGGTGACCCACCCACAGGTGACCCACCCACAGGTGACCACCCACAGGTGACCCACCCACAGGTGACCCACCTACAGGTGACCCACCAACAGGTGACCCACCCACAGGTTACCCACCCACAGGTGACCCACCTACAGGTGACCCACCCACAGGTGACCACCCACAGGTGACTCACCTCCAGGTGACCCACCCACAGGTGACCAACTACAGGTACCCACCCGTAGTTGACCACCCACAGGTGACCCACCCACAGGTGACCCACCCACAGGTGACCACCTACAGGTGACCACCCACTGCACTGGGTGGGTGTCCACTGGGTGGGTGTCCACTGGTGGGTGTCCACTGGGTGGGTGTCCACTGGGTGGATGTCCACTGGGTGGTTGTCCACTGGGTGGGTGTCCAATGGGTGGGTGTCCACTGGGTGGATGTCCACTGGGTGGGTGTCCACTGGTGGGTGTCCACTGAGTGGAGGTCCACTGGGTGGGTGTCCACTGCCACCCACAGGTGACCCACCCACAGGTGACCCTCTGTTTGACTGTTTAAAGCTCAGAGTGAAGCTGAAATAAAATTCTGTTCCAGACTTTATCAGGAAGTTGTTCATCCTTTCAAAGTTAAAGCCTGTAAAATGAGATGTTCTCACCTGTGTGAGTGATTCAGGTGAGTTCAGATTTACTAACAGTGTGGTGTTAACACCTGAGTTTGTTCTGTCACATGTTTCTGTGTCTCAGGTGAGACGTCCTGTTCCTGTAGTGACCTGGTAGTTACCTGTCACACACCTGGAGCCCCCCCCCCCCCCCCCCCCCCCCCCCCCCCCCCCCCCCCCCCCCCCCCCCCCCCCCCCCCCCCCCCCCTGCAGGTGTAGTTCCCTGAGTTACCTGCTCCAGGTGTGCGTGAAGCAAACAATGACTAAATTTTGTTCATGCTGAACGTTCGCTCTCAGAAACTGTGGATTCAAAACGAGCGTCACAGTTTCTACTTTAATTTCTGTTCTTTTTAAAGCGTCTCAGCCGCCGTCGTCGTCGTCATCGTTGCTATGGCGACGGCGGTGATGACAGCGGCGTCCCGACCCGTTACAGAAAGGATCCAAAGTTCAGTTCATGTTCGTGTCTCACACACACTAAATTTATAAAGTAATTTTGTGTGTCTCGACTAAGACTTTGTGAGTAAAATATGGACACACACACACACACACACACACACAAACACACACACACACACACACACACACACACACACACACACTCTGTCTACAAGGACAAAAGACCTGTGATCCTGTTTCTATACGTTTTTTAAATAAAGACGGTTCAAAGTTTTTTGTCTCTTGTTTGTGACGGTGAATAACGATGGAGTCATGTGACCTGACATCAAACAATGTGGATTATAATTAAAGTGTTTACACGTCTCATTACACACACACACACACACACACACACACACACACACACAGACGTGCAGCCCTGCAGGGGGTCGTGGTCGTGGTCGTGGTCACATGACTGAGCTCAGATCAGGTGGAATGAAGCAGGATCTGGTTTAATGACCTGTTCAAAGGTGTTTGTCAGTTTTACGTCAGTTTCTCTGCAGGAAGTCGCTCTGAGCTTTTTTCTTCATCATTAAAGCCACAAATCCAAACGACCCCCCTTTAAAGTTTTTAGATAACGGTCCACTTCATGAAAAAGTCCAAATTTAGTGGAAAAAAATGAAAATTAAATGTTACTTTTGACTCTTAAATTTTGAACATTCTTTCCTAAATTTCAACTTTTTATTCAAATATTTTTGATTTCATATCTGCAATTTTTGTCCCTCAAAAATAAACTTTTATTCCTCTCAAACATTATAGTATTCTCTAATATTTTGACTCATTATAGCAAAAATTTCAACTCTGAATCTCAAAGTTTCCAAGGAATCATCTCAATTTTGTGTTTTTTCTCAATATTTTGATTTTAATCACTGATTTTTTTTATTTTTCTTCCTCTATATTCGCGCTTTATCTCAAAACTTTGACTTCTTTCTCAAAGTTCAACTATTGATTTTGAACAATTTAACCTTTGAACACAGGAAATCAACCTCATCTCCATTTTTCTTTTCTAGTTTCTTTTCTTCTTTGACCTCTAATACCAAAAAGAAAGATGTTTTATTCCAAACTTTTAACTTTTTTCCTCAGAAATTAAACTATTTATATGAAAAAACTGACTTTTAATTGCAGAATTTTGACTTTTTATTCTAAAATTTTGACCCTTATCCCAATTTTTCTCCCTCTGAATTCATTATTCATCTCAAAATTTTGACTTTTTTCTGAATTTTCAGCTTTTGGTAGCAACATTTTCACCTTTAAACTTAGAAATTTAACTTCTTTAGCTCCAATTTTTTTCAAATTTTGACTCTTTATCCTTAAATATTGACATTTTATTCCAAAATTTTTACACCTTTTCTCATTGATTCAATTATTTATCTCAAAACTTTGACTTTGTTTTCAAATTGCAACTTTTGATCGCAACAATTTAACCTAAAAACACAGAAAATTAACTTCATCTCCAATTTGTTGTTGTTTTTTTCTTGTTTCTTTTCTTCTTTGACCTCTTATCCTAAAAAAAAAGATCTTTTATTCCAAATTTGTGACTTTTTCCTCAGAAATTCAACAATTTATATAAAAAAAACTGACTTTTCGTTGCAGAATTTTGACTTTTTATTCTAAAATTTTGACCCTTATCCCGATTTTTCTCCCTCTTACTTCAATCTTCATCCTAAAATTTTGACTTTTTTTTCTTAATTTTCAGTTGTTGGTAGCAACAATTTGACCTTTGAACTCAGAAATTTAACTTCTTTAGCTCCAATTTTTTTTCAAATTTTGACTCTTTATCCTTAAATATTGACATTTTATTCCAAAATTTTTACACCTTCTCTCATCGATTCAACTATTTATCTCAAAACTTTGACTTTTCATTTTAAAAGTTTCAGTCTTTAAAAACACTGAGCAGATTCCTGAGGAAAAACTGTCTCAGTCTTCAGAGTTTCACCACCAGGGGGCGGCAACATCCCAGAGTTAAAGCAGGAACACTTTAGTGAGACTGAATAATTTATGAGAGAGAATCAAGCAAAATCCAAACATCAACCACTTCAAGAAAATATGCAAAAATATGTTATTTAGTGGAACAGTGAATAAAAATGATCATCTATGATTATTGTCGATTAACAATTAATACAGTCAGTGTGAATGTGTGTATGTACATATATGTGTAAATATGTGTGTGTATGTCTGTTATTATGTGTTTATCTATATAAATATATGTTGTTTGTGTGTGCATATGAATATTTTTATGTGTATGAGTGTATACAGTCATGGATGGAAGTATTGGCAGCCCTGGAATTTTTCCTGAAATTGCACCATTTCTCCCAGAAACTGTTGCATTTACAAATGTTTTTGGTATGAATGTGCTTCTTTATTGGAAAAACACAAAAAAAACTGAAGAAAAAAGTTATTATACTTATTATAAATGACCATATAAACCAAATATCAGCTGAAAGAGAAACATCTCAGCTTTCATAAACCATTCAGACTCTTTTTCAATACATCATTCATTCCTTTCATTTTTTTTTTTTGTTACAATTTTATTAGGAAGCTCTTCACAGTTTCCATGTTTGAATTAAATTAATAAAAGAATAAATGAATAAGTAAACAGTCTGACAGTGTCCACACACACACACACACACACACAGACTCAGAGTCATTAGATTTTGTTAATAACCTGGTGCCAAAGGCGAGCTTGGACTCCGGGGTCTCATTAAAGCTGCTGTCGATTCGTTCTGAGGCTGAATAATGAACAAGGAGCTTAAACTCGTTTCACTGACGAGGAAACAAACTGACACAGTTAAAAAAAAGGAGAAATGACAACGACACCGTTATAAAACTAAAGGTTATTCTAAAGCTGTGACCTCAGGGGGAAAAAACACCAAACTGCAGTTCCCTGAGTGTCCACTAGAGTCTGTCTCCAGCAGTGAGTCAGTCCCATAGAGCTCCATGTTAAATAACCTGCAGTTCCCTGAGTGTCCACTAGAGTCTGTCTCCAGCAGTGAGTCAGTCCCATAGAGCTCCATGTTAAATAACCTGCAGTTCCCTGAGTGTCCACTAGAGTCTGTCTCCAGCAGTGAGTCAGTCCCATAGAGCTCCATGTTAAATAACCTGCAGTTCCCTGAGTGTCCACTAGAGTCAGTGTCCAGGCCCCACATGGGGTCACCTGGAATGTCTAGTTAATAATAAAAAAATGACCAATGAAAATATTTTCTTAAGTAATTATAATTTTTTTTTAAATTAAAACACTATACAGCTGTATTCCACTTTAAACTATTTTGTTAGCATTTTACTATTATGTATTTTGGTATATTTTGCCTGTTACTATGAAGTGCTTGAGCAATTTAATGTTTTAATTATAAGTTATTTCAATATTTTTTACATTGTATTATTTAGTCTCTTAAGTATTTTATTAAAAATATTTCAGTAATGTATGTATTTTATTATTAAGTCTCTTAGTATTTGCTGATCCGAGCAATTTGTTTTCTCTTTTCATTTTCCTGGATTCAGTATTTTAGCATTTTTAGTTTCTTATTATTAAGTTATTTTAAAATATTTTAGCATTTTCTTATGGAGCATTTTTAGTTTCTTATTATTAAGTTATTTTTAAATATTTTAACCTTTAGCTCTTGTGCCAGTTTTTGCCTCTAGTGGACACTCGTGGAACTGCAGCCTTTTTTTTTTCAGCTCTGTTGTTGTTTCAGTTCTTGTTTAAAGTTAAATCTGAACCCTGAAATCTCTCAGGCAGCTTCTTCCTGTGTGGGAGTTTTTAATTCTAGTTTGTTGGAGGGAGAGGAAGTGAAAGTGAGCTGTGTTTGTGTTTGGATCATTTTCAGGGGCAGAGAAAAAGAAACTGAGTCACCGTTTAAAGTGAGAGCAGCTGTAAAAGTGTCTGTGAGGGAACAAAGAGTTTAGTTCCTGTGAACAGACAGAAGAGCTGAGACAGTGAGAGCTTTAAAACCATCACACACAGAGACAAACTGCACCATCACACACACCTGTGCAGCCTGGGTCTGCAGGTAAACACACACCCACACACACACACACACACACACACACACACACACACCGCTGAGCTCTCATTGTTGACTTTTTTTCTTTGGGTCGTTTTTTTGCCCAGCAACTTTTCCGGGTGACTCACAGGACGCCGTTGCGTGTGACGCAGAGCTGCGGGGGGGTAATGACCGTGTGAGGAGGAGCTGATGGAGCTGATAAAAGGTGGCGCTGCTCCTGCGGGGGGGAACCAGGAGGAGGAGGACACGATGGCGTGCACATGGACCAGGCTGCTCTGCACGCCGCCGCCGCCGCTGCTGCTGCTGCTGCTGCTGCTGACGGGAACCGGTCGAGCCCAGGACACGGCGCCGGGGCCCGGGTCTGAGGAGGAGCTGAGCCCCCGGGGCCTCAGGGACTTTTACCAGAAAGGCCCCAACCTGACCAGTGAGAAACAGCTGGTAAGACCTCACACACACACCAGGGGCGGAGCCAGGGTTTCAGCTCTGGGGGGGCTAAACCCACGTTGGGTGGGTGAATCAAAAATATCAGTGGATCATTTATTTGATCAGCTGTTCTCAATCTTTTTGAGTCGTGACCAGGGGTGAAAGTAAGGCGGTACTGTCCAGTACTGAGTTCCTCTAAAACAGTGGTTCCCAAGGTGGGGGTCGGGACCCTTTGGGGGGTCGCGAGACATGGATAGGGGGTCGTGGAACGTGTCCCAAAATCGAGCAGCTGTTTTTTAGTTTTGTATTTCTTCTGATTAATTTCTGTTCCTGTTGATTATTTTATTTTATTTTAACTATTTTTATATTTTCTCTGTCTTTATGTATGTTTTATCATTATAACTATATTATACATCTTGTATAGTAATACACAATAACCACTGCTGCAGTTTATGTTCTTTTTATTTGTTTTATTGTATGTAAAATCTTAATAAAATATTGTTGACAAAAAAAAAACTATAGAACACAACACTGAATGTTTCAATTGTTTACTTAATTTTTAAAGACATGGCATCAAGCAATAAGAAAACAAGCTTTTAGTTACAAAATCTGACAATGTTTCCTTTAAACTAATTAAAAGCCTGACTTATCAAAAAATAGTCAGTCACCCTTTTAACAAAATCCACGAAAAAATATCGCTTTAAATTTTTTTTATCACATTTGACTCACTGGGCAAGTTTCACCAACTGTTTTATTAAAGTTTCTTTTAGTAAATATGCTTTCATTTCATGCAGAAAACACTTATTTAATTAAAAATGTAGCTATTTATATGTTACTCTTGCTGCAACTTCTTGGAAATCAAGCAATGATTTTCCTGAAAATATGTGACAAGCCTCATATTTTTATTTTTAAAGAAATTATTTATTATTTTGATGAGGTAGAGGTCTTTGAACTCATGAATCAAATATGATACGTTTGGGCCGGGGACCCTTTAGCCCACCCTTAAAGCCGCCCCTGACAAACACAGACTTTTTCTACTTTTAACTCTTTAACAGTTGATTCATGTCAGACATAAATAGAGGATGAAACTCAGAGCTGAGCCAGAGGACAGAATCATTTCTCTCCCCCCTTCCTTCCCCCATGTGTGTGTGTATGTGCGTGTGTGTGTGTGTGTGTGTGTGTGTGTGTGTGTGTGNCACACACACACACACACACACACACACACACACACACACACACACACACACAGAGTCAGTCAGTGTGTTTCAGGTGAACCTGTCAGTCTCAGGTGAGTGTGTGTTTGTATTTATTTATTCAATCATGAATAATAAACCTCATGTTGTTTTGTAACGCAGTCTGCTCCTGTTTCCTCACCTCCTTTATCAACACACACACACACACACACACACACACACACACACACACACACACAGAGTCTGATCCCCTGTGTGTCTTCATGTGTGTGTGTGGTGTGTGTGTGTGTGTGTGTGTGTGTGTGTGTGTGTGTGTGTGTGTCTTCATGAAGGGTCAGATCCTGAATAAAACGTTTGTTTTTGTTTGTTTCATACCTGATCAATAACAACACACAACTGATATAGTCACTTTATTACAGGGTCAAAGGTCAAACGCTGAGCTCCAGGGTTTACTAAATAAGTGTGTGTGTGTGTGTGTGTGTGTGTGTGTGTGTTTGATCAATACATCAATATGAGTCTATTTCCCTGCGGAAACATCATAAAGACAGAGAAACCACGATAATCGATAACTAATCAAACATTTATCAGAGGAATCGTCGTCCTGAGGCCACAGGAGGAAAGAGGAGTAAATTTATTTATTTATTTATTTATTCTCTATTGCACTTTATTTTTAACATTTTGTTAATTTTGCTCTTTTTTTATGTAGTCTATATTTCTAATTTTGACAACGCTCTGTTTTTGTTACCAACGACATTTCGTTGCTAAATCTCACTGCTGTGTTTTTTTTGTGCAATGACAATAAAGGAAGTCAAAGTTGCACTGCCTGGTTAAAAAAAAGGTCATACACTCTAATATTTGGTTGGAGCGCCTTTAACTTTGATTACATTCTCTGTGACATTGTTTCCATAAGCTTCTGCAATGTCACAGATTTATTTCCATCCAGTGTGTCATTAATGTTTCACCAAGATCTTGCATTGATGATGGTAGAGTCTGACCGCTGCACAAAGTCTTCTCCAGAACATCCCAAATATTCTCAATGGGGTTAAGGTCTGGACTCTGTGGAGGTTAATCCATGTGTGAAAATGATGTCTCATGCTCCCTGAACCACTCTTTCACTATTTGAGCCCCATGAATCCTGGTATTGTCATCTTGGAATATGCCCGTGTCATCAGGGAAGAAAAAACCCATTGATGGAATAACCTGGTCATTCAGTATATTCAGGTAGTCAGTTGACCTCATTCTTTGAGCACATACTGTTGCTGAACCTGAGCAACTGCAGCAACCCCAGATCATAACACTGCCCCCACAGGCTCGTACAGTAGGCACTAGGCATGATGGGTGCATCACTTCACCTGCCTCTCTTCTTACCCTGATGCGCCTAAGAAGATGGTCCCCACCATCCTTCCAGTTTTTAATAAAACGTTGGACAGTTCTTAACCCAATTTTAGTCGTTTCTGCATCAATCTCCTTAGATGTTTTCTCTGCTTGATGCCAATGATTTGACTCTTCTCAAACAGACTAACATCTTTTCCACAACCATAGTATGTGTCTTTCACCATGGTTGTTTAAGAAAAAACAAGTTACTCATTGCATCTTCTCAACTTTTGTCCCTTATCTTAAAATTTGGATTTTTTTTGCTAAGTTTTGACAATTTAATCCTGAAACTTTGACTTTTAATCATAGAATTTTGGCTTTTGTCCTGAAAAGTTTGACTTTCTTTCTCAGAATTCATATTTACAACCGTCACTGTGCTTTTATTACTCTTTTGAGGCGGGTTAACTCATGTAAAGTGATCAAAAACTGCAGGTTTGTGGCTCAATGATATTGAGGTCAGGAGACTGAGATGGCCACTCCAGAACCTTCACTTTATTCTGCTGTAGCCAATGGCAGGTCCCAAAATAACAAGAATAACACTTCTCTAAAATCTCAACTTTTTAGCTCAAAGTTCTAACTTTATCTCAAAATTGTGTTTTTTTTCCCCTCAATTTTTGGTCAAATCTAATCGGTCTTTTCTCAGAGTTTTACTCATTATCTCAAAACATTGACTTTTCTTTTTTTTTTTTCTTTTTGGAAATTTTGACTTTTATCTAATGATTTTGATCTCTGGGATTTTGACTTTTTTCTAAAAAAAATTGACTTAATTGTGTCTAAAATT
Source organism: Thalassoma bifasciatum (assembly GCA_008086565.1). Classification (NCBI taxonomy): domain Eukaryota; kingdom Metazoa; phylum Chordata; class Actinopteri; order Labriformes; family Labridae; genus Thalassoma; species Thalassoma bifasciatum. Next base: position 19,879 of record RPOG01004268.1, read on the forward strand.
GTCCTTTTATTTCAATGTTTTGAGGATTTTTATCTGTAAGTTTGGATTTTTTTCTCAAAATTTTGACTATTGATCTCAATTTTTTTCTTTCATCTCAAAAGATTTGGATTTTTGTTCTTCTTTTTTGCAAAATTTGAACTTTTATCTCAAGACTCTTTTGAGATCTCCCCAGAGTGGCTCAATGATATTGAGGTCAGGAGACTGAGATGGCCACTCACCTGCCTCTCTTCTTACCCTGATGCGCCCATCACTCTGGAACAGGGTAAATCTGGACTCATCAGACCACATGACCTTCTTCCATTGCTCCAGAGTCCAATCTTTATGCTCCCGAACAAACCGAAGCCTTTTTTTCCAGTTAGCCTCACTGATTAGTGGTTTTCTTAAAGCTACACAGCTGTTCAGTCCCAATCCCTTGAGTTCCCTTCTCATTGTGCGTGTGGAAATGCTCTTACTTTCACTATTAAACATAGCCCTGAGTTCTACTGTTGTTTTTCTTCCATTTGATCTCACCACACGTTTAAGTGATCGCCGATCACCATCATTCAGGATTTTTTTCCCCCACATTTCTTCCTGGAAGACGATGGGTCCCCACTATCCTTCCAGTTTTTAATAAAGCGTTGGACAGTTCTTAACCCAATTTTAGTGGTTTCTGCATCAATCAAACTAACTTCCAACTAACTAAGACAACAAAAATCAACTCATAATAATTAAATCCTTAATGAAACAATGAAACTAAAAACATCCTGTGTTTCATTTTGAGTGTTTATATTTTTAAAACTAGAAAAGATCAAATCATTTTTATTTTTTCCATTTTTGTGCAAAGACTTTTTTTTTAGGTCTTTTTAAATCTGACACTGTTCACCGAAAATAAACTGAAATTTAATAAAGTGTTTGTGTCAAACTTTTAGTAAAAATTTTTATTCTTAATATGAGCCACATTCAACTCACCAGTCCAGAAAAATGTTTTATTTCAAGTTATGTAAGACGAAAATGACGACTGAATTGATTGAAACAAGTAAAAAAAAATCTTGTCAATTTCTTTTTTCATTATTTAACCTAAGAGGCTTTTTTCAAGAGAGTCCTGACCAAAAAGGAAGCAAAATAAAACAATTTCAACACGATTTAAAATGACATACAACTTACAAATGTGATGAATGTTTTAATAAAAGAAACTTTTCTCTTATTTAGAGATGTTCAAAATGTTTTGTGCACATTTATAAAGACAAAACCTGCACAGAAATAAATGTATGAATCTGAAATTTTACATTTTACATCAATCTCCTTAGATGTTTTCTTTGCTTGATGCCAATGATTTGACTCTTCTCAAACAGACTAACATCTTTTCCACGACCACGGGATGTGTCTTTCCACATTTAGGAAATGAGAAGCAGCTCATTGCACCAGTTGGGGTTAAATAACTTGTTTCCAGCTGAAAGATAATCGCAGTAATTATCCAATAGGAGGCTCGTACCTATTTGCTGAGTTAAATCCAGGTGGAGACTTTTTTGTGGCTGGTAGTGTATAACATAGTAATAACACAGAAAGATAATTGTACTGTCACTTTAATAACAGTGTTATCACAGTAATAGCAGTTTTATCACAGTTACAACATATTTATAATTCAGTGGTGTCACATTATTATTACAGTAATAACAGAGTAATATCACAGTAATTAACAGATAAACAGACACATGCTGGTCTTCAGGCTTCACACACACACACACACACACACACACACACACACACACACACAGAGGTTTGAATGAAGATGATGAGGTTTATCTCTCCTCTTCTTCCTCCTCCTCAGAGACATTTCAGCAGGTAGGAGTTACAGTTTGCTCCTCGACCACAGTCGCACAGTTTTCCGATACGAGGACCAAACTTCATCGCACATCGATCGCCCATCCCACACTGACCCAGAGAGAGAGAGAGAGATGTTAAATCATATATTTAATTCTGTGAAAAAGTCCAGTTTGTATAAATATGACTGTGTTTATCAGCAGAGAGCGACTGAATCGTTTCATCTCTGGAGTAAATTCATCAGCAGATGATTTCTGTTCTTTTCTGCTCGTTAATAAAAAGAGACTAAAGGGATTAAATGACGTTATAATTGAACGTCTTCATTAAAGGTTGTGATGGATTAACTTCTCCTGACGTGATTGTTTTTTCTGCAGCAGCTCGACTCTTTCTGCAGCTTCATTAGTTTGCAGAATAATCAAGTTTTAATTACACGGAGAAAAACTGAGCTCAGTGTTTTTTTCTCTTCTTATCTTTTAATGAGCTGCAGCTTCAGCAGCTTTAATTAAAACACAGAATAAAACACAGAGAGAAGAAAAAAAAACCTGTGGATGATTCTGTGTTCAACAACAAGACGCTGCTGCAGAGAAACAGAGAAACAGCTCAGCAAAAAAACAACAACAACAACAACTGTGACCTTTGACCTGCAGGTGACTCTAACTCAACTATAATTTACAGCAGTTACAGAAATAACTCGTTAAGGTTAAAGATAATTTTACCAGCGGGATGCTTCCTCTCTTCTCTGCTGAGGAAACTCGAGAGTGAATCCTAGACAGAAGAGCTTCAACAGCCTCGACCTGATCAATAAAAACAATAAAAAACAAACAACAACAGAAACATTATTGATCTGATCAATGAAAACAATCATTAAAACAAATATTAATCTGATTTATGGAGAAATTAATTCCAACAAAGACGAGAAAGTTCAGACAAATGATCAGTTTTCACTCAGTCTATGATTTCTGAAAGTCTGTAAATATTTTCTTATTATCAGAATAAAAAGTTCATGTCCTGTTTTTTAAGTCTTTTTTATATTTAATTAATAGTGTCATTAGTTTATGTTCAGTCTGAAAGTCTGTTTGTTTTCAAATATTTAATTTAATCTTTTTATTCACCATATTTAGTCTCAATTATATAAATATTTGTAAAATATCTGTCAAAATTAATTCACATGAAATCAAAGGATGATGTTGTTTTTTTCTCTTTTTGATAAATAACAGACACTTCAATTTAATTTAATTTAATCTAATTGGGTTTAACATAAAATTAACACAAAATCCAACCTTCTCAATTACAGATTATTATATTCAATTATTTTATCAATTTTTATTTAGTATGCTCCAAAATAGTCATCAAAAACTTCAGAGCAAAACATTCTCCAAATACCGCCTTAAGACACTCTATGATGGTATCAGTTCAATTCCACATTAAAAACACTCTTTCACTATATCTTGTGAATTCCACCTTAAACACACTGTTTAATGGTATCTGTAAAATTCCACCTTAAAAACAATCCTCATATCTGTTCAGTTCCACCTTAAAATTATTCTTCTATGACATTAATTGAGTTTCAGCTTAAAAAAAACTCTCTGATGATATTTATAAAATTCCACCTTAAAACACTCTTTAACAATATCTGTTGAATTCCACCTTAAAGGTTTGGACCACGGATGCTTGTGATGGAATTCCCCCTTAAAAATACTTTTTGATCATATCTGTATAATTCCACCTTAAAGACTGGGCGGACTTTTCAATAATATCAGTTTAATTCCACCTTAAAGCTGTTTTTTTTTTTTTTATCATATCAGTTCAATTCCACTTTAAAGCTGAGTTTTCTTTAATGATTGTATCTGTATAATTCCACCTTAAAGCTGAGAGTTTTCTTGAATCATATTAGTTTAATTCCACCTTAAAGCTGAGGTTACTTCAATTGCATCTGTACAATTCCACCTTAAAGCTGAGTTTTCTTTAATAATAGTATCTGTATAATTCCACCTTAAATCTGATTTTTTATTGTATCTGTATAATTCCACCTTAAAGCTGAGTTTTCTTGAATCATATCTGTATAATTCCACCTTAAAGCTTAGTTTTCTTGAATCATATCTGTACAATTCCACCTTAAAGCTGAGTTTTCTTGAATCATATCTGTATAATTCCACCTTAAAGCTGAGTTTTCTTGAATCATATCTGTGTAATTCCACCTTAAAGCTGATTTTTCTTGAATCATATCTGTATAATTCCACCTTAAAGCTGAATTTTCTTGAATCATATCTATGTAATTCCACCTTAAAGCTGAGTTTTCTTTAATCATATCTGTATAATTCCACCTTAAAGCTGAGTTTTAATGATTGTATCTGTATAATTCCACCTTAAAGCAGATTTTTCTTGAATCATATCAGTATAATTCCACCTTAAAGCTGAGTTTTAATGATTTTATCTGTATAATTCCACCTTAAAGCTGAGTTTTTTATTGTATCTGTATAATTCCACCTTAAAGCTGAGTTTTAATGATTGTATCTGTATAATTCCACCTTAAAGCAGATTTTTCTTGAATCATATCAGTATAATTCCACCTTAAAGCTGAGTTTTAATGATTTTATCTGTATAATTCCACCTTAAAGCTGAGTTTTTTATTGTATCTGTATAATTCCACCTTAAAGCTGAGTTTTTTATTGTATCTGTATAATTCCACCTTAAAGCTGAGTTTTTTATTGTATCTGTATAATTCCACCTCAAAGCTGATTTTAATGATTGTATCTGTATAATTTCACCTTAAAGCTGATTTTTCTTGAATCATATCAGTATAATTCCACCTTAAAGCTGAGTTTTAATGATTGTATCTGTATAATTCCACCTTAAAGCTGAATTTTCTTGAATCATATCTGTATAATTCCACCTTAAAGCTGAGTTTTCTTGAATCATATCAGTATAATTCCACCTTAAAGCTGAGTTTTAATGATTGTATCAGTATAATTCCACCTTAAAGCTGATTTTTCTTGAATCATATCTGTATAATTCCACCTTAAAGCTGAGTTTTCTTGAATCATATCTGTATAATTCCACCTTAAACAGCTGTATTGTGGACTCACCAGGTCTCTGTCTGCAGCAGCTTCAGCTCCTGTTTCCTCCTCAGGAGAAGCCTGAGCTCCACACAGCACCGAGAACAGGAGGAGCAGGAGGAGCGGGCGGAGCAGGCGGAGCAGGCAGGAGCTCTGCATGGTGCTGGGAGGAGGAGCAGGAGGAGCAGGAGCAGGAGCAGGAGGAGCAGGAGGAGGAGCAGGAGGAGGAGGAGGAGCAGGAGGAGCAGGAGCAGGAGCAGGAGGAGGAGGAGCAGGAGGAGCAGGAGGAGGAGGAGCAGGAGGAGCAGGAGGAGCAGGTGGAGCAGGAGCAGGAGGAGAAACAGGAGAAACAGGAGAAACAGCAGGAGGAGAAACAGGAGGAGCAGTAAAGTGTGAAGGAGCAGCTCAGAGGAGTCACAGTGAGGATCAGAGGTTTCTGTTTATAAAGCCTCTTTTTTCCTGACTCCTCCCACATGGTCAGAGGGGCGGAGCTTCAACATCTCAGTGTTTGAACCTCAGTTTATTTATAATTTTTATTTTTTAAATCTTTTTCCATCCACTGAAGTTTCTGTCAAACTTTCATTTTTATATACATATATGGGTCAATGAGGTGACGTCTCTTTTTTTGTGTCTGAGTGCAATATTTCCTTCCATCATGAATTGAGTATTTCATCACATGTATTTCTTTATTCTATGAAACCTGTGTTATTTGAACACATCTTTAAACTATTAAAATATAACATGTTTTTTTGTGTTTTGGTTCCTCAAACCCCCAAAATGTCAGGTGGTGCAACCGTCCTGACAAGTATCCACAGTAATTAAACTCTAAAAATTGAATGTCAGTTATTGTAAATGGAAATTAAAAATACAGTGGCATTATTTTATGCTTGAACCTTTTTAAATAAAACATTCTTTGCAAATAAAAATTATTTTAAAGCTGTTGAGAAATGTAAAAAACTTTTGTCCCGTAATTTTCACCTTGTCAAATGTCAGGGTGGTGCAACCGTAACATTAGACTTTTATTTTAAAGTGAAGAGAATAAAACAGGAAACAGGAAACTGCATCAGCCAGAGGAGCCCAAATGACATTTGTGACCAAGTGGAAAAGTTTGTAGATTTCTCTGAAATACTGATAAAAAAGCTTTTTTCACTTCATTGGTGACTGGAACAATTTCCATGTCAGGTGGAACAACCAATGTAATAATGTGAAATGTTATTTTAACATCAAATTATTTATCTTATTCACAAATAAATGTATCTTTTTGTGTCTCATCATGTTTTTTTTCTGTGTATTATTATGTCTTTGTGTGTTTTTGTGTTAATTTGTGTCTTTATTGTGTGTTTTTGTACCTTTCTGTGTCTCATTGTTTCTTTTTTTGCAATATTGTGTCTTTGTGTCGTATATTGTATCTATTTGTGTGTAATTGTGTTCTTTTCTGTAATATTATGTCTGTTTGTGTCTCATTATGTTTTTTTTTCTGTGTATTAATGTGTTTTTGTACCTTTTTGTGTCATTATTGTGCATTTTTGTACCTTTTTGTGTCATTATTGTGCATTTTTGTACCTTTTTGTGTCATTGTTGTGTGTTTTTGTACCTTTTTGTGTCATTATTGTACCTTTTTGTGTCATTATTGTACCTGTTTGTGTCATTGTTGTGTGTTTTTGTACCTTTTTGTGTCATTATTGTTGCTTTTTGTGTCATTGTTGTAGCTTTTTGTGTCATTGTTGTGCATTTTTGTACCTTTTTGTGTCATTGTTGTGTGTTTTTGTACCTTTTTGTGTCATTATTATGTGTTTTTGTACCTTTTTGTGTCATTATTATGTGTTTTTGTACCTTTTTGTGGCCCATTGTGTTTTTATTTTTCTGTGTATTAATATCTTTGTGTGTGTTTGTGTTAATTTCTGGTATTTTTGTGTTAATTTGTGGCAATTTGTGTCTTTATTGTGTGTTTTTGTACCTTTCTGTGTCATTATTATGTGTTTTTGTACCTTTTTGTGTCTTTATTGTGTGTGTTTTGTGTTAATTTGTGTCATTATTATGTGTTTTTGTACCTTTTTGTGTCACTATTATGTGTTTTTGTACCTTTCTGTGTCTTTATTGTGTGTTTTGTGTTAATTTGTGTCATTATTATGTGTTTTTGTACCTTTTTGTGTTTCATTAAGTTTTCTTGTTTGCAATATTGTGTCTTTGTGTCATATATTGTATCTATTTGTGTCTAACTGTGGTTTTTTTCAATGCATCTTATTGTGTTTTAATTGTCTTCTTGTTTCTTTTTTATGTTATATCTTGTGTTTTTGTATCTTTTTGTGTCTCATTATGGTTTTTTATGTGTGTTAATGTGTTTTTGTGTGTTCTTTTTTTTTCTTTTGCCCCGGGGCCACAGTTCACTGTTCTGTTTGTCTTATTGTGATTTGTTGTTTGTTTTTTTGTTTTTTTTTATTTGTGTGTGTGTGTGTGTGTGTGTGTGTGTGTGTGTGTGTGTGTGTGTGTGTCCCGCGGGGGGCGCTG
>RPOG01004268.1:33712-47504 GCA_008086565.1 Thalassoma bifasciatum
CAAAAAGGAAAACCAGTTCAAAGAAGAATGATTGATCAACAACAAATCTCTGCTATACCAGGCCCAAAAATCAAAAATTAAAGTGATCTCACTGGATCCAGGGAAGAGTTGATGTCAGGAAGCAGCTCCTTCGTTTTCCTCCGCGTGCAGCAGCACCAGGCTGTTGTTTACCTCCGTTGTCATGACGACCCACATTGAGCCGCTGTATTACTTTAATGAAATCTTTTTAAAGCTTTTTTTTTTCCTTTAAAGACCACGGTGGCACATATGTTAGTACAAAATGATGTTTGTGTGGCGTTATAGATGAACATGCACGCACTTCTGCGCAGCACTTTAGCGCAGCTGTGTTATAAGATCCACGCCCACCGTGAGTCTGTAGTCGGGCTAGAGGAAAAGAACCAAACCCAGTAGAGACGAGGAGAGTAGAGCTGGAGCTGTAGAGTGGAAAAGAGACATTAGAAATGTTAGGATTAACTATATATTTCTTCCTGTAAAGTAACAACACGTTGCCTCAGAACAGATGGAAATGTTTTTGTGGTTCAGTAAAGGGTTAAAAATCCACGTGTCACCTTTTAGACTCTCAGGTATCGTTGTGTCAGAGTTACATGTTCTCAATCAACACTGTTTAACCATTCACAAACTTAAAAACTCAGGAAAAAACTCTCAAAACTAAATGAAAACTGTGTTTGTGTACGTGGCTGTCAGCATCGTGATTGGCTCTTGGTGTTTGAGGGCGGGGCTTATCCACAGGTGAGTGGTGTTCATGATGACGTCGTCTCTGACCCTGTGTTTTTGTCTCCAGCGGTGTTGGATGGCGTGGAGCGGCTCACAGCGGAGGAGATGGACGAGCGGCGGCAGCAGAACATGGCGTACGAATACCTGTGTCACCTGGAGGAGGCCAAAAGGTGAGAGTGACCGAGACACGACTATAAGACTTTAGAAAAAGTCCTCACTGCAAAAACTGAAATCTAAGCAAGTCATTCTGTCTTATTCGTAGTAAAAATTGTCTTATTGTTCTTAATTTGAGCCACATTCACCAGACCAGGTCATAAAAATGTCTTATTTCAAGTTTTTTTAAGACAAAAATGAGGCGTAAATTGCTTGTAACAAGTCAAAAAAATCAGCCAATGGGATAAGACGAATTCGCCCGGGAAGTTTCTTGAAATTAGAAAGATGTCTTAAAACAAGAATCTTTATCTTATCCCATTGGCTGATTTTTTTTTAAAAATCATGGGATAAATAAAGTCAAACTTTGGGGTTTAAAGTAAAATAATGAGATAGAAAGTCAAAATTTTGAGGTTCAACTCAAAATTTTGGGAAAAAAGTCAAAATTCTGAGGAAAATATTTAAAATCGTGGAATAAATTAACTCAAAATTTGTGTTTTAAACTCAAAACAACAAGATAACAAGTCAAATTTCTTTGTGTTTCAGTCAAAATTTCAATGGAAAACACAATTTTAAGTCAATCCAGTCCAAATTATGAGGATAGAAAAGTCAAGACCATGAGATTTAGAGTCATAATTATGAAGAAAAGAGTCTGAATAATGAGATAAAAAGTCGGAAACTTGAGGTAGAAAGTCAAAATACTTAGATATAAAGTCAAAACTGGGGAAAAAAGTCAAGATTGATAAATGAGCCATAAGATGAATTCACCCGGGAAGTTTGTTGAAATTAGAAAGATGTTTTAAAACAAGAATCTTTTATCTTATCCCATCGGCAGATTTTTTTTTTACTTGTTACAAGCAATTGATGCCTCATTTTTGTCTTTAAAAAACTTGAAATGAGACATTTTTATGACCTTTTCTTGTAAATGTGGCTCAAATCAAGAATAGTAAAACAAATTTTATAGAAAATAAGACAGAATGACTTAGTTAGATTTCAGTTTTTGCAGTGCTGAGAGTCAGAGCTTCAGCAAATTATTCTCTGAAATACTTTAAACTTTCAATATCTGGAGTCATTTCAATTTTTATATGAGAGAAAAACAGTTTAAACTGAAGAAAAACACAAACAGAGAATTGAATTTTAAAGTTTTAGTTCAGAAAAAAACACTTCAATCAAACAAATTTTACAGGATAAACTAAAAAAAATGAACGTTAACAAACATTTGTACAATCACATTTCTGAGACTTAAAAAAAATGTATTTTCCAGCATCATCAGATCCTCCGTCATCTCACAGTTTCTCTTTTTCCTTAAACAAACGTCAGTTGAGGATGTTTGCTCCTCATCACGAGACAAAAACTGAAAGTGAAAGTAGAGGAGAAAGATATTCAGCTGCTCGAACAAACAAGGCACGGAACATTATTTTATAAAGATTAGAAACAAAACAAACTTTAAATCAGGCTCAAACAGCACAAAGAAAACTGGAAACACTTTTCTGAAACAGCAGAACAAATACAACATTTTACAGACGAGACAAACACAGGACGTTACTCTGCTCTAAAAAAGGTTGTTAACAGTGAAATAAACAGATATTTTACAAATATTATTAAATCAACACATGATACAAGCATCAAACTACACATGAAATCAGGTTTATGACGTTAAAACTGGACAGAAAGAGCCTCATTCGTCTGTTTATTGTTTCCTTTTCTCTCATGAAGTTGCTCCTTCAGATTCTCCTTTTTTTTCTCGGGGTCACAGAAACTTCAGCGGTGGTTTTATAATCTGATTAAATCTATTTTGATTTGGATTAAATCTGTGTTAATCTGCTTAAATCTGATTGGATGGAGACAAAGATCTTAAGGTTTCAGTTGTTGTTGTTGTTGCTTTTAATGAAACATTGATCTGACTCTGGTTGATTCTTTCGGTGGATCTGATTGGTTCAGGGAGACGTTGGTCATTGATCCGTGTGTGTGTGTTATTTTAGTGACACGTAAACTCTCACAGGCTCTGTGAGTGTGTGTGTGTGTGTGTGTGTGTGTGTGTGTGTGCTGCACGTTGTAAAGAGGAAGTAGTTTGTCAGACAGGAAGTGACTCAGTTGTATTGGCTTCAGTTCCCGCAGAAACCTGCCGTCGCCACAGCAACCGTTTCTGCTGTGACCAATCAGACGCTCTGTAATAACACTGAGTGTGAGTGTGAATATGTGTGTGTGTGTGTGTGTGAGAGACAGATGGTGTAAACAGTAATAATCACTGATGGTGTGTTTTATTAATGTTATCTCAGACTATGAAATCAGGCTCCGCCCACATCAGCTGATCACACCCACCGTCCAATCAGCAAACAGTTAAACATGTTTAAATGTTTAATCCTCCTCCCGTCCAGCAGGGGGAGCTGAAAGTGTATCAGGCTCTAAAGTCACTGACGGTGACGTGTTTCCACGGTAACGCCTCCTGATTGGCTGGTGAGCCCACAGGTAACCTCTGCAGGTGTTTCAGGTCGACTGAGCTTCATGAGGGAACACCTGAGCCTGAAGGGACAAGAGCGAGTGTGTGTGTGTGTGTGTGTGTGTGTGTGTGTGTGTGTGTGTGTGTGTGTGTGTGTGTGTGTGTGTGTGTGTGTGTGTGTGTGTGTGTGTGTGTGTGTGTGTGTGTGTGTGTGTGTGTGTGTGTGTGTGTGTGTGTGTGTGTGTGTGAGTGTGTGTGTGAGTGTGTGTGGAATGATGAGAATGTGTTTGACAGGTGAGCTGCGGGTGCACCTGTGTACCTGCTGTTTTCAACCAAAGCAGCGTGTGTGTGTTTCTATTTGATTTAAGGACGTTAGAGTTAAAGACGTTAAAGTTAAAGACGTTAAGTTAAAGATGTTAAAGTTAAAGATGTTAAAGTTAAAGACGTTAAGGTTAAAAATGTTAAAGTTAAAGACGTTAAAGTTAAAGATGTTAAAGTTAAAGACGTTAAAGTTAAAGATGTTAAAGTTAAAGATGTTAAAGTTAAAGATGTTAAAGTTAAAGACGTTAAAGTTAAAGACGTTAAAGTTAAAGATGTTAAAGTTAAAGATGTTAAAGTTAAAGACGTTACAGTTAAAGACGTTAAGGTTAAAAATGTTAAAGTTAAAGACGTTAAAGTTAAAGATGTTAAAGTTAAAGATGTTAAAGTTAAGGACGTTAAAGATAAGGACGTTAAAGTTAAGGACGTTAAAGTTAAAGATGTGAAAGTTAAGGACGTTAAAGTTAAGGACGTTAAAGTTAAGGACGTTAAAGTTAAAGATGTGAAAGTTAAAGATGTTAAAGTTAAAGATGTTAAAGTTAAAGACGTTAAGGTTAAAAATGTTAAAGTTAAAGACGTTAAAGTTAAAGATGTTAAAGTTAAAGACGTTAAAGTTAAAGATGTTAAAGTTAAAGACGTTAAAGTTAAAGATGTTAAAGTTAAGGATGTTAAAGTTAAAGACGTTAAGGTTAAAAATGTTAAAGTTAAAGACGTTAAAGTTAAAGATGTTAAAGTTAAAGATGTTAAAGTTAAGGACGTTAAAGATAAGGACGTTAAAGTTAAGGACGTTAAAGTTAAAGATGTGAAAGTTAAGGACGTTAAAGTTAAGGACGTTAAAGTTAAGGACGTTAAAGTTAAGGACGTTAAAGTTAAGGACGTTAAAGTTAAAGATGTGAAAGTTAAGGACGTTAAAGTAAAGGACGTTAAAGTTAAGGACGTTAAAGTTAAAGATGTTAAAGTTAAGGACGTTAAAGTTAAAGATGTGAAAGTTAAGGACGTTAAAGTTTAGGTAGTTAAGTTAAAGATGTTAAAGTTAAAGTTAAAGACTTTAAAGTTAAGGATGTTAAAGTTATAGACGTTCAAGTTAAAGACGTTCAAGTTAAAAATGTTAAAGTAAAAGAAGTTAAAGTTAAAGATGTTAAAGCTAAAGATGTTAAAGTTAAAGTTAAAGATATTTAAGTTAAAGACGTTAAAGTTAAAGATGTTAAAGTTAAAGTTAAAGACGTTAAAGTTAAAGATGTTAAAGTTAAAGATGTTAAAGTTAAAGTTAAAGATGTTAAAGTTAAAGATGTTAAAGTTAAAGATGTTAAAGTTAAAGTTAAAGACGTTAAAGTTAAAGATGTTAAAGTTAAAGATGTTAAAGTTAAAGACGTTCAAGTTAAAAATGTTAAATCTAATGATGTTATTTTTAAGGACGTGAAGTAGGGCTGAACGATTTATTGCTTTCTGATCAAAATTGTGATTTTCGTCACGATCATGTTTTTGCCAAAACTGCATTTTTTTTTGCTCCAGGATCTTTAGTTTCAGCTGTTTCACACACGTTTAAGGGTCAAACTGTTGGAAAAATTCCTTTTTTTCTTGGGATTGTTGAATTTCATTTTTCTTCTTATCGCTTATTAAATTTTTTTTTTTTTTAATTGTTTTGTATTTTATCTTTTTTAACATAAAACAGTTTTTTTCGACTCTATCGTTTTTAAAAGTTAAGAGTCAAAGATGCTCTTGTTGTTCTTAAGTTGTTAAAACTAAAGCTAAAATTAAAAAGTCCAGTTTAAAAATAGTGAGAGTCGTATTTAAAGTTCAGACTCAGTGGAGGAGTTTGACTAAGGGTTTTAAGAAAAGTCAAAAATTGGCCGTTTATCTCAAAATCTTCTTTTTTTTTTTCAAAATTTAGCCTTTTATCTATAAATATTGTCTTCATTTCTTACAGTTTTGACTTGAATCTTAGAATTTTGATTTTATCATATAAAAATTTGCACTTTTTCTCTCAAACGCTGCCTTTATTTCAAAATTTTGACCCTAATGTGAAAGTTTAGACTTTTTTCACATAATGTTGACTTAATTACATAAAATTTGGATTTTTTTTATCTCAAAATTTTGACTTTTTGTCTCAGAATTTTGTCTTTATTTTTCAAAATTTGCACTTTTAATGGTTACAGGTAGGACGCATATAATAACGGTAAAAGGAGAAACTGCAACAAAAACAGGAGCTAAATTATTTGGTAAAAACACAGTTTGTGTTTTTTTTTTTTTGATGAGGTCATGAAGCAGCTGCTGGTTGATGAACGTGTGAAGGATTTTACCCAGGATGCTCTCTGGCTCTGTCTGCAGAATGTAGTTTGACGTGTTTCAGATTTTTTGGTTTTATTAGTTCTGTCTGTGCTGACAGCAGCACATTCCCCACACACACACACACACACACACACACACACTCACACACACACACACACACACACACACACACACACACACACACACACACACACACACACACACACACACACACACACACTCACTCACAGTCTGATTAATTCTAATTAATTAACAACTGCTCATTAACTAATCAGCCAATCAGAGAGCAGCTGCAGCGTGTGAGGTCGCGTCGCCATGGAGACGCGTTACAGCTGCGTTGCCGCGGCGTTAAAGCTGCGCTCAGTGACTCTCTGGCTCCTGGCTCAGGTGTTTCCTGGGGTGTAGCTGAGAGTTTGTCATTCCTCAGGTGAATCAGATTCTTCAGAGTGAAAGTGACACAGACACTTGGAGGTTTGCTTTTCTGAGCAGAATCAACGTTTACACTTTAATTTCAGGGTTTTTGTCGTGACTTTCAGGTCGGTGATAAACTCAAAGCTCCTCTCTAACATCTTAAACCCTGTTCCTGCTTCTGTCCTGTTTTTAAAATTTACCCTATAAAACCAAACATATTTGATACATGAGTTCAAAGACCTCTATCTCATCAACATGATGAATAGTTTCTTTAAAAATCTGTTAAAGATATTTTTAAAAACATAATTTATCACTACAGTCAGCTGACGTTTTCTTTTAGCTCTTTTCAAAATCTCCTGAAATCATCCGCTCACATATTTTCAGGAAAATCATTGTTTGATTTTCAAGAAGTTGCAGCAAGAAAAACATCAGAAAAGTTACTTTTTTTGTTTTCTGCATGAAATAAATGCATATTTACTATAAACTTTTAATAAAATAGATGAAATAGTTTGCAAAACTGCCCAGTGTTTCAAATGTGATATAAGAAATAAATCATGAATTAAATGATAGAGCAACATTTTTTTTGTGTGGATTTTGTGAAAAGTGTTTATAAAAATTCAAATATTGGAATTTTCTAACTATTTTGTGACTATTTTTTTACTATTTTCTGACTATTTCTGACTATTTTTTGACTATTTTCTGACTATTTTCTGACTATTTTTTTGACTATTTTCTGACTATTTTCTGACTATTTTCTGACTATTTTTTGACTATTTTCTGACTATTTTCTGGCTATTTTCTGACTATTTTTTAACTATTTTCTGACTATTTTTTGACTATTTTCTGACTATTTTCGGACTATTTTTTTGACTATTTTCTGACTATTTTCTGACTATTTTTTGACTATTTCTGACTATTTTCGGACTATTTTTTGACCGTTTTTTGACAGGTCAAAACAGGACATTGTTGTTGATTTTATTTTATTTAACTTGACACAATTAAGAATATTTAGCACTTCATTATTTTTAAAAGTTAAGAGTCAAAGATAGCTCTTTCTGTTCTTCAGTTTTTAAAACTAAAAATACAATTTAGAAAGTCCGGTTTAGAAAAAGCAGGAATAGGTGTGAGGTTTTGAGAAGAGTCAAAATGCAACAACTTATTAAAAAATCTTATTTTTATGTTTTATTTTTTTTCCTCTGTATTTATTTCTCATTATTTCAACTTTGATCCTAGAATTTTGACTTTCTATATCAAAATTTCTACTTTTTATTTCAAAAACTGTCTTAATTTCAAAATGTAGAATTTTTATCTTTGACTTGTTGTCTTAAAATTTTGACTTTAAATGAGAAAGTTTGGACTTTTTTCACATAATATTAAACTGATTTCTTAAACTTAAGAAGTTTCATCTCAAAATCTTTACTTTTTGTCTCAGAATTTTGTCTTTATTTCTCAAAAGTTTCACTTTTTAAATTGAAGTATTGACCTTTTATTTAAAAGTTTGAAACAATTCTTACCTTCAGTTTTTATTTTCATCCTCACATTAGAGTAAAAGCTTTTGATGTTTCAATGGTTTGATGTAATTTTCTGTCAAGTTTGTAAATGTTTCTGTACATTGTGAAAACTTCACTAAAGTTTGTATCTGCCAGAAAAATCACAATAAGATCTTTTTCTTAAATCGTTCAGCTCTATTTGAGGGTGTGTTTGTTTTAAACGCTGATGAAAACACTTTGTTTCTCTTGTTTCTTCTCGTGCATCTTCTAACTTCTGTTGAAGAGTGAAACTTTTTATGGATCCAAACTTCAGATCACGGCTCCGTCTTTAAATCTGGAAGAATAGTTGTTGATGATCAGGTGTGGATGAAAGTGTTTTTAAAAAAGAATAAGGAGGTTATTTGTTTTGAAAATACCTGGTTATGTCTGTAGAAGGCCTGAGAGGTGATGTGGCTCCGCCCCCTGCTCACCTGAGAGCAGGTTTAGGTGCAGGTGAGCGTTTCATCTCCTGATCTTTCATGGTGAGCGCAGCAGCAGGAAAATCAGCCTCTTTATCTGCAGTTTTCCAGTTATTCAAATACACATTTGCATCCTGAGCCGACAGATGTAAAACTGATGATGTCATCGACTCGGCCTGAACAGGTGAACCCGAGCACACACCTGAGGAAAGGTCCAACACAAACTCTCTAACTTCAGCTTTTATCAAAAAGTCAGTCACACTCTGGGAAACAAAATTAACACCTGAGAACCATTTCCAAAAATACTCTAATTGTGATTTTTTTTTCTAAAGTATAGTTATTTCAATTTGTGGCGCAATTATTCTATTTTTATTCTTTAAAAACAAAAAGAATTCTACAGATTCTGCTTCAGATTTTTATGTGTCGTTGAAAAACAGTCGTACTTTTCAGAGCTGAGACGCTGCTGTCGACTTTAGAGTCTCACAAAGTGTTTTAGTGTTTGAACAGGAGGGAAACACACACACACACACACACACACACACACACACACACTCGGAGTGTAAGATGATCTGCAGTGACTCAGTGAGTCTGGTGTGATTAAATCTGCTGAGTCAGCTCAGTGTTACCTGTGATTTACCTGCTCACCTGTTATCAGATCTGCAGAAAACTCTTCTTCTTCTGTGGTTTCATCCTCACACCCTTTAAAAATAGAAATGACAATAATAATAAAGTAGACCTTGTTTTTAGGTTCATTATTTTTTAGTATTTTTAATTTGAGCACCCAAAAATGTCAGGTGGAGCAACCAAATATATGAAAATATATTTATATGTTCCTGTTATTTTTTCTGTGTGAAATTATTGGCAAGTATCTCTCAAGTGTCTGTAGTGACTCATACATTTTCATTTAGTGTGTTTCATTTCTTTTATTTGTGAATAAGATAAATAATTTGATGTTAAAATAACATTTCACATTATTACATTGGTTGTTCCACCTGACATGGAAATTGTTCCAGTCACCAATGAAGTGAAAAAACCTTTTTTATCAGTATTTCAGAGAAATCTACAAACTTTTCCACTTGGTCACAAATGTCATTTGGGCTCCTCTGGCTGATGCAGTTTCCTGTTTCCTGTTTTATTCTCTTCACTTTAAAATAAAAGTCTAATGTTACGGTTGCACCACCCTGACATTTGACAAGGTGAAAATTACGGGACAAAAGTTTTTTACATTTCTCAACAGCTTTAAAATTCTTTTTATTTGCAAAGAATGTTTTATTTAAAAAGGTTGAAGCATAAAATAATGCCACTGTATTTTTAATTTCCATTTACAATAACTGACATTCAATTTTTAGAGTTTAATTACTGTGGATACTTGTCAGGACGGTTGCACCACCTGACATTTTGGGGGTTTGAGGAACCAAAACACAAAAAAACATGTTATATTTTAATAGTTTAAAGATGTGTTCAAATAACACAGGTTTCATAGAATAAAGAAATACATGTGATGAAATACTCAATTCATGATGGAAGGAAATATTACACTCAGACACAAAAAAGGGGGACGTCACCTCATTGACCCTAATATGTTTATATAATATCTATATTTAGTCAAAGGGGTGAAAGTTAATAAGCTTTGTTTCTTCTCGCTTCTTTTCTAATACGTCATTTCTTTATTTTATATTGAAATATAATTTGGCTTCTTCAGTTTTTGATTTAAATCTCAGATTGTGGAAAATTGTTGAGTTATGAGGACGAAGCCCTGGACAATTTGTGTTTTTAAACTCATGTAGTCTTCACAAAGAAAGGCTCTTTTTAGTGTGTGTGTGTGTGTGTGTGTGTGTGTGTGTGTGTGTGTGTGTGTGTTTCCTGCGGGGCTCGTTCTCCTTCCTATGAGTTTGACCTTTGACCTCTGCAGATGTGTTTTCCGTCCTGTGTCTCAGCAGCTGCAGTTTGTCGTCCTCTCACTTCATAAAACCAAAAACCAAACTCTGAAAATATCTGACACCAGTTTGATCTGTGAGTGTGTGTGTGTGTGTGTGTGTGTGTGTGTGTGTGTGTGTGTGTGTGTGTGTGTGTGTGTGTGTGTGTGTGTGTGTGTGTGTGTGTGTGTGTGTGTGTGTGTGTGTGTGTGTGTTAGTTTCACTCTGAATGAAACTCTAAGACAAACCTCTGGAGCTTTATTTTAAAAAAGAACGAAGTTTGAAACAGACTCAGAGAAACAAAAATAATCGATCAAAGAAAAACTTTTATTTTATTGGATAAAAAAGTTTTTTATCCTGGATAAAAAGTTAAAACTGTTTAAAATTCTGATTCTGCTGAAGTTACAGGATTAAATCAACTGGCTCCAGGGTCACTGGGTTAGTTCTTACTGGGTTAGTTCTTACTGGGTTAGTAATTTCTGGGTTAGTTCTTACCAGGTTAGTTCTTTCTGGGTTAGTTATTTCTGGGTTAGTTCTTACTGGTTTAATTATCACTGGGTTATTTTTCACTGGGTAAGTTCTTTCTGGGTTAGTTCTTACCAGGTTAGTTCTTACTGGGTTAGTTCTTTCTGGGTTAGTTATTTCTGGCTTAGTTCTTAGCAGGTTAGTTCTTTCTGGGTTAGTTATTTCTGGGTTAGTTCTTACTGGTTTAATTATCACTGGGTTATTTTTCACTGGGTAAGTTCTTTCTGGGTTAGTTCTTACCAGGTTAGTTCTTGACAAGTTAGTTCTTACCAGGTTAGTTTTTACTGGGTTAGTTCTTACTGGGTTAGTTCTTTCTGGGTTAGTTATTTCTGGGTTAGTTCTTACTGGGTTAGTTCTTTCTGGGTTAGTTATTTCTGGGTTAGTTCTTACTGGTTTAATTATCACTGGGTTATTTTTCACTGGGTAAGTTCTTTCTGGGTTAGTTCTTACTGGGTTAGTTCTTTCTGGGTTAGTTATTTCTGGCTTAGTTCTTACCAGGTTAGTTCTTTCTGGGTTAGTTATTTCTGGGTTAGTTCTTACTGGTTTAATTATCACTGGGTTATTTTTCACTGGGTAAGTTCTTTCTGGGTTAGTTCTTACCAGGTTAGTTCTTGACAGGTTAGTTCTTACTGGGTTAGTTCTTACTGGGTTAGTTCTCACTGGTTTAATTATCACCGAGTTAGTTTTTACTGGTTTAATTATCACTGAATTAGTTTTAACTGGGTTAGTTCTTACTGGGTTAGTTCTTACTAGGTTATCTCTTACTGGTTTAATTATCACCGGGTTAGTTTTCACTGGTTTAACTATCACTTGTTCAGTTTTCACTGGTTTACTTGTCACTGGGTTAGTTCTTACTGGGTTAGTTTTACTGTGTTAGTTTTTACTGGTTTATTTATCAATGGTTTAATTATCACTGGGTTAGTTGTTGCTGGTTTAATTATCACCAGTTTATTTCTTTCTTTTTCTGTTGTTCCTGTTTTTTTTG
The DNA here is from genome assembly GCA_008086565.1 of Thalassoma bifasciatum. Classification (NCBI taxonomy): domain Eukaryota; kingdom Metazoa; phylum Chordata; class Actinopteri; order Labriformes; family Labridae; genus Thalassoma; species Thalassoma bifasciatum. The sequence continues at coordinate 45,430 of RPOG01004268.1, forward strand.
TCTCTCTGACTCTGAGTTTCTGCTCGTCTCCGTATAAAAACAGGAATGTGACCTCGGGGGAAAGTAAATGCCAAACTGCATGCTGGGAGCTTTGTTTCCGGGGAAACGTCAGGTGTTTGGAGAGAATTCAGCTTCAGATTAAAAGAAACATGAAGTGCTTTTAATTTATGATCCTTTTATTATTTTAAAGCTCATCACTTCCTGTGACTCTAATTTTCCACAACATCCTCATTTTTTAACTTTATCACACATTTAAAACAACTTTACTCTGAAAAACGACATCAAAACTTTTTTTATCAAACATCTGACGGGTTAAAATAAATGTTTTAAAAATGAGATTAAGTCTGTTTATTCACAAATATCAGAGCTGGATTAAAAGAGGTTTGAAGTGTTGATTTAAAACAGACTCAACATGTGAGGAAAAGAAAAAGAAATTTAAGAAATAAGAATTTAAAGTGTTGATTTATAGAGATGCAAACTGTTAATGAATTAAGATTTAAAATGTTGAATTAAAAGAAGTTTGAAGTGTTGATATATAGAGTCACAATGTGTTTGAAGGAGAGAATCAAAGTGTTGGAAAAAGATTCAAAATGATAAAATGAAAGTTCAGTTTGTTGTTTTTTAATGACGCAAAGTTTTGATTTCAAAGATTTAATTTTGAAATAGATTCAAAGTGTTTAAGTCAGAGGTTCAGGTGTTGATTATTACAGATTTCATGTGTTAGAAAAAGAGACTCATGTTGAAATAATGTGGATTTAAAAACGATTTATTAAATCAGACACAAAAATTCAAAATGTTGAAATAAAAAATTGAAAGTTTCCATTTGAAGAGATTTAACTCGACAGAGGAAGAGACTCATTATGTTGGAATAAGAGATTAAAAATGTGTGATTATTGTGTAATTATTGTGTGTTTCTCAGGTGGATGGAGGCCTGTTTGGATGAAGAGTTACCGCCAACCACAGAGCTGGAGGAGGGGCTTAGAAACGGCGTCTATTTGGCCAAACTGGGAAACTTCTTTGCTCCAAGAACAGTTTCACTGAAGAAGATCTACGACCGAGAACAGACACGATATAAGGTCAGATTATTAAATATTATTAGAGAACAGACACGATATAAGGTCAGATAATTAAAGAAACATGTAGAGAACAGACACGATATTAAGTCAGATCAAAATTTTAAAAACAGAGAAAAACACTTCAAGCAAAGATTTTTCTTTATTCAATCTGATGTGGCACTAAAATATTCTATAAAGTACAAGCAAGAAGAATTAGACCCACAACTTCTTAAACTTAGACACAATAATCAGAAAAAGTTTGTAAAAAATCTTCAAGGTTTTTAGGAATTTATGATTTCTTGACCTTTTTTCAGAGAATTTGAATAAAAAGACAAAAACTTTTTCTGTCTCTCATGGTTACACTGCAAAAACTGAAACCTAATCAAGTCATTCTGTCTTATTTTTAGTAAAATGTGTCTGACTATTCTTGATTTGAGTCACATTTACTCGACCAGGTCATAAAAATGTCTCATTTCAAGTTTTTTAAAGACAAAAAATCTGCCAATGGGATAAGATAAAAGATTCTTGTTTTAAGACATCTTTCTAATTTCAAGAAACTTCCCGGGTGAATTCGTCTTATCCCATTGGCTGATTTTTTTGACTTGTTACAAGCAATTTACTCCTCATTTTAGTCTTAAAAAAACTTGAAATAAGACATTTTTATGACCTGCTCTGGTGAATGTGGCTCAAATTAAGAACAATAAGACAATTTTTACTACAAATAAGACAAAATGACTTGATTAGATTTACGTTTTTGCAGTGTGGTAGTTGGTGAAGAAGTTTATGAACAAACAACTGTGTTTCCTCTTTTTAAATCAACGACAGAAACTTCCAGAATGAGCCTGATGAAAAGTTTCCCTCCCCCAGTTCTTAACAGCGTGTATTTCCCCTTTAACATCAGTGACAGCTTGAAGTCTTTTGTTGTTGTTGTTGATTCTGATTAAGTCCAGAGATTGGAGAGAGTGAGATTAAAAGTCCAATTTTTATAAGATGACAAAACAAAATTATGAGACAAAATGT
>RPOG01004269.1:0-22534 GCA_008086565.1 Thalassoma bifasciatum
AGGAAGTGCTGCTCTGGGGGTCATTACAGAGCGTAAACCCGATACAGCTGTAAAGAGGCGGACACACCTCATAAGATTAGACATGAAACAGCGCACACAAGCACAAAGGAAGACATGAAAGAAGCAGCACATACGAGGAGGATGTAATAATGTGAAGCATCCACACCTCTGACAGCCTGATGAGCTCACAGGACTCACTATGTCTGACACGCTGCTTGTTTCCTCAAATCACTCTCATCATTTGATGCAGCTAATCAACGGAGCTTCACAGCACACTCACGGCATGTACACAGACTTTATGATCATGCTGGGCTTCCTATCAAACCAGGTGATCGTTACTCCGTTGGAAAAGAGAGAGTATCTGTAGAGCACCAACCAGTAAATCTCTGTCTTCTTAGGGGAAATATTATTTTTCAATCTTTTCATTGATATCATTGATTTCATTCATAATGCAAAGGCTGTAAAATGCATACATTTGCTTATAATAATAAAAGCTACAATAATAGAAAAATGAACTTTCAAAGCCTTTTAATTTCTTTTTTATTTATCTTTGAATCTTCAAAGCACAAAAATCAAGGTGAGTTATGTAAATATTCTTCCTCCAGCAGCTTGTCCAAGCTGCAGTAACAGACGGGTGACGTCACGGAGACTACGTCTCGAGGCCATGTTTTATACAGTCTATGGACTTAATGCATCATTTGAGTATCTGTACCATATGTGGGTATAATTTTCTATTAGTACACTAGTTTCTCTCTACTTTTGCTCTAAAGTCAGCTGATAAATTTTACTTTCTTTCTAAAATCTGACAGTAAATTGTAGTTTTCCATGTGGTTTATCCTCGTGGTGTAGCCATACTCGCACATCTCCATGGTTTAGCACTGAACAGATGCAGAGCTAATGTTACTGAAATCAGAGGGATCATGTGGTGGAGGTTATGATGGTTAGAGCAAGGAAAGATGAACCCCTATATCTCCAGCTCATATCTAAAATTGTTACAAATAAAGTATTGTTTTAGATGTTCACTCTGTTTACTGTTCTGTAAGAACTTTGTCACAGATACTATATTTCCCTGTTCAGCCTGAGAGAGCACATCGAGATCCGTAGGTTAATATTGTTTTATTCTAGGTGAACATTTTAAACTGAGCTTTCTGTGCGTCTTGCGACTTATGCACTCTTTGCACATAATTTGTATTATGTTAAGACCACTGGTAGTTCTAGAATCATCCCCTGGTGTCAGTTTTGCTGTAGTGCATTCACAAGGGATAAGTGAAGCCTGTAAATCACTTGATGTCACTGATGTTTCTGATTGAAAACACTGCACAGGCCCACCGTGACCCACCTCACTCTGCAGCACACAGTCATTTGTACATTCTCATATAAGAAGATGTCCACATCCCACTTTAGTCAAATAATGTGCACTGAAGAATGTCGAGAAGGTTCAGGAGGCCAGTGTGACCGTGCTCTAAGACTCCCAGCTCCACAAACCTGGTCTCCCTCTTGTCATGAATCAGTCAGGACAGGGGTTCCCAAACTTTGCCAAGGCACCCAAACAGCATTAGCCCATGGCTGGGGTATCCCCTTGCAAACCACAGTAAATGCTTCAAAATATGTAAAATAATATCAACTTTTAGAGCTTATTTCCTATCTTTTATTCACTTTTTAATATTTATTAAAGTTGTAAGCATAGATTAACAAAAGTGTTTTCAGGGCCATGTGGGATACTCCTTTGTAACATGTGGCCAGTAGACAGGTGAAGAGCCTCAAAGTTCAATTTTAAATCCCCTGAATTTATCATCTCAATCAGCTCCTTCATTTTCCCCTTCCCTCCAATTTTCTGAGGCCCCCCCTCCTGACTTCCCCCACTATGAAAACTGCTGGGCTAGAATAATCAGAATAAGCTGAGCTCAGCAAGTCTCATTAGGATCTTGTGCTGTTTGAGAACAGGCTGTTTTGATTAGTTCAAAGACAGAAATATATTCTTGTCCTTACAAGCGGTCATTTAAATCACATTTTTCAGCTCTAAGACGTGTAAAGGTTGTACACTAGAAAAACAGTAAAAAGGTGACAATAAAAAAACTGGTGAAACCTACAGTAAAAGCTCTTAATCTCTGAGCTCATCAATGGGAAATTATGTGTTCTGTGACTTAAGTATCACTGTGGTACAAAGAGGACTCTCTTTTCATTGTTATGGACCTAAATATACAACATTTAATTTTGAGGCATTAATGCACAAATGTTGTTAAGATCAGTGTTTCTCAACCTTGGGGTTGGGACCCGAAGTGAGGTCACCTGGAATCCAAATGCGGTCCCCTGAAATGTCCAGTAATGGATAAAAAAAATCACTAATTGAAATATTTTCCTAAGTAAATCATTGTCATTTTTAAAATTAAAACACAACACAGTTAATAACTATATGTTTTAGTATTTAGTTAGCAGTTTATTGTATAATATTTTAAGCATTTTATTAGAAAGCATTTCAGTATTTATAGTGTTTTAGCTTAATGTATTTTGATATTTTATTATTAAGTATTTCTGTATTTTTGGTATTAAGGCACTTTATTTTCTATTTTTATTTTCCTGGATTCAGTTTTTTAACATTTTGAGAAGAAGAATAAACTAACAGCCCAGTTCTGTGGGTTGTTTTTTTTTTATATATATATATATACATATATGTGTATAGTTGTTTACTGCTCTATGTGCCTTGAATTGTCTCTTGAGGATTAATTTAATTATTTTGATTTTGAAAGTTTACACTGAATACAGTTTATATCCTGATCAGAAAAAAAAATTGTCACTGTGCACTAATTCTGGCTTCTCTGTATTTACAACACGGTGCAAAGAAATGACAGAAAAAAAAACCCAAAAAACTTAATTTAGGGCTAAACATCTCTGGGGTCCCCAGAAATTTGTGATGTCAAAATGTGGCCATGGCTCAAAAAGGTTTAGAATTACTGCTCTAGATCACTTACATTATGCTGAGGATGGGGCTATTAGTGTGGATCAGTAGATGAGATGTACTTATTTTATTTTCTTTAATCCACAAAAAATATTTAAAAAAGAAAACCTTAATGTCTCTTTCAGCTTTTCTGTCCTTTTTTGGTGAAGCTTCGTAAATCCTTACCTCCTCCCGCCTTGCCTCTCTCACCTTCATTTATCTTCTCTGACTCTCCAACAGGTAAAAGGCTGTGAAATTTCTTCATGCTGTGAAATATTCATGTATGCGAGCAGACCTGCACGGCGGCGGCGGCGTTTTACACCTACACACAGCTCTGTGACGGGCAGACAGCCTGTTACACAATGAGAGGCTTCTCCCGGGAGAGGGCTACTAAAGGCTGGGAGTTAAATCTGAAATGGCTCGCTGTTAAGGAGGAAGGCTTGTTTTTGTTACACAGGCAGATGAGGAGAGAGTGATTGAAGGCTGCAGAGAGGAGGAGGAGGAGGGGGATGATGGGAAGTGAGGAGAGAGGAGGGGAGGGACGGGGAGTTGGAGAATGATGAATATGACAAAAGCACTGTGGTTTAGGTTATGATAAAGTGTCAGGAGTGCACAATAACGTGAGGATTATTCACGCTCTCCGGGACACATCATGCAGCGTCAGCCAATGAATTTTAATTCATCAGTCCTGGAAATTTCGCTGCTCTTATTCATTCTGTCCAAGGGAAAGTAAAACAGCCTGGAGTGCTGAGCTCTGGACATTTATCAGCCAGTGGATACTGATCATTTCTGAGTCATGACCAGGTTTCACACCATGAGACAACACCACAACACTTAGGCAATCATGCTAAGGTTTTTACAACCCACATGGCTCTAGATGTAAGAACAATGTGTATCCTGTATACAACAAATCAACAGCTGGAAGATATCTTACAAATCTTTGGTACCTTGAGAGAGATTTAAAGAGACACCTATGAATGTAATGTAATGTATTAATCGTGTCCTTCTCTATGCATGTGATGACGTTCCAAAAGTCATGTGCAAGGGGAGAAACCAATCTTAAGATCACTAATTTCAAGACAACTAGGCGAGGCAAGTTAATTACTGAGCACATTTTGGCAACAAGGTGGTTCGAAGTGCTTCGCATAAGACAAAAAAAAAAAAATCAGTATAAGTCAAGAAAATACAGTGGGAAAAGTGAACATTTAAAACCAATTAAAGAACATGATTAAGTTCAGGCAAAAATAAAACGGCAAAAACAGAGTATTCACATACATTAGAAAATATTTTAATGTATAAGCAGAAGTCACAGTGCAGAGTTCAGTCACATTTGCCTACAGCCTCTCTGTTTCAATATGCCTTCTATCAACTTATTCTCTTTTCTACACCTGTTTTAGTATTATTTGAAATAATAGACCTCTTTAAAACCGAGGTTAGCATGAAAATACACACATATTCTGGCAGCAGAGGCGATATTGAGCTGCATTCATTTGAATGAGTTATCTTTCTTTAAACTCTCAATTGAAACTATAAGCAATATTAACTCTTTAGACGCCACAGTTTTTTGGATAAAATATTCAGTTTTGAAATCACTATTTCTATAGGTTGTAGCTTGAAAATGGTTGGAGATAAAGGCACACTGTAAATGAGCAAAATCATCAGTATGACCGTAAAATTGTGATGGGAGTAAATTCACTCATCTAGTTATTATATCATGACATCATCAGGCCATTTTGGATTACATAAGTTTTACAGATGTTCTGTTAACATCTGTAAAACTATAGGAGAAGATGCTGCTTCTATCACGTCTGCTGCTATTTCCATTGTTTTTCCATTCCCCTGACCCCCCTCACCATTGGTGTTTTTTTGACCACCCCTGCTACACCCAAGGTGGAGCATAGTATCAGTTCCAGTATGTGCTGCTTGTTGACTGTCATGGCAAGCAGACATGCTGCCATCATTTCTGTCTAACTGGACCACTGAACATCTTCATCAGAGGGTGAATATTCCTCTTCAGAATCAGAGTCAGCTATTACTACACAAAGTACTTGAATACTCAGCATGGTAAGTGTGCTCTTGCCAGAATTTCCTTTCTTGCTCTCTGTTATGCTCCTAGTTTCCTCCACATGGGGGTGGTTTTCAAACTCTATAAACTCCAAAACTTTGAGTAGACACATGCCCACAAATACTACTCAGATTGAAGTTACAGTCTGCCAACTCCTTGTGTAAAGTACTAACCACATGAGGCACCATATTTGCAGCTATGGCTTGTTCTGTGGTTGGTCAGAAAACTATTCTGTACAGTGAACTCAACTTCAGCTGAAACTTAACAGGATCTTAACTGTTACAGGGCAATGTGTGTTTTGGAGGAAAGAGTGACCACGAACTGGAGTCACAGGACTTGTCAGAAGTTGTGAACTAACAGTCTATAGTCTACAGTTGACAGGGTCCGATTGAATTCTAAAACTCAGCGCTACACTTGGGGCTTAATATGAAGCGTAAATTTTAAAAAAAGCAAGAGTAAATAAAAGCCGTTTCCGTCAAGGAGTCCGGTATAGATCAGTATAGTTTGATATGGGTCAAATTGGTAAATGCTGATCCTGTTTGTGTTACTGCAGAAAACCTTGCCTGTCTTGATAGGTGGTGTGTGAGGCGGATGCTGATACCTGCATCACCTACGTACTGTAATAGCGTGACATCATAGCAGTTCGGCACCATGTACCCCGCTAATAATTCCAACAAAGGAGAAAAACCTGACACAGTCAACAAATAAACACTGTTTTGTGATGCTTTTTTCCAAATAAAAAGAAAGTTGTCTTCACAAAGTCAGCTGGAGATTTAAAACATGGCAGAGTTACACGTTGTTCTTTGCTATCGCTGTTGCACAGGGAGTGACGATTTTTTTTCAACCAATCAACAGACTGAAGTGTTTCTAGCTCCACCTTTTGGGGTTGAACCAGGAACCTCCTTGCTGTGAGTCAGCAGTGCTCAGTGTCACTGTTACACTTCAGTCCCAGACGGTTAAAACATTAGTTTTATGATCATGATTGTTTCCTATTTTCGATTATAAATGCCAAAGGACGTGTTTTAACCCTGAGTCACCCCGAGCTGATAGGGCTGCAGTCACTAACCAATCATTGATCAAGCCCTGTAGTTCAAGTCTTTGTTTTATCCTCAGATCTGAAATGATTTTTACTCTTTAAATTAGAGCTCTACTGGCTCAAACTCAGTGTATTCTGTCAGTGTGATTCTGTCTGACACAAAGTGGATATTACTTCTGACCTGTCAGCTCAGCCGTCAGGGGGTTTTCAAAGTGAGTTGTGCCATTCAGAAGTGGAGCAGTGTCCTTATTTCCATCACAGCTGCAGGAGGAAGCGGCTGCAGCGTTCGACTTTAGTGTGCTGAAAGGTGTGTAAAAAGATTACCTTAAAGAGGGGGTATTCTCCTTCTGTCCCCTTGAATGGACAATGCTTGTATTGAATGCATCAATACATTGATGTAGTAGAGATAAAGTGTTTTTACAGTTGATTTAAAAGAACAGCCTTGAAAAACAGTCATTTGGAGTGACTGCAACTTGTCTGACAATTATTAGTAGTAATAGTTAAACAAGTATCAGCAATTAGATAAACACTTTAAAAGGACAGGCTCATAGATTTGCAGATAAAACTTTCTGTTCACAGTTTTGGGGTGGTTGGCCCACATGATACCCAAAAGTGGCTAGAACATTACAGTCGCTAAAAAAACTAGGTTTAGTTGAAAACATGAGGAAATAATAACCTTCCAGGTGTTTCATTAGGTTCCTCAGATGTGTCTGTTGATAAAATACCCCATCCTTGAGGTGGTTTCAAAATTTGGTTTCTTGGCCTCCACTCAGAGATTGTGAATGATAAATCCATTCTGTTTGGCAAAAATCCTTCAGGTCCCGTAAATTCTTGGACTGCCTTGCATGAACTGCATGCTTGAGATTTCCCCGGAGTGGGTCAATGACATTGAGGTCAGAAGACTGAGCTGGCCACTCCAGAACCTTCACTTTATTCTGCTGCAGCCAATGGCGGGTCGACTCGGCCTTGTGTTTTGGATCATTGTCATATTGGAGTGTCCAAGTATGATACATGTGCAGCTTCAGGCTGATGAGTGTAAATTTTCCTCCCGTTTTTTTCCGTTTTCCAGTAACATGCTGCATTCATCCTTCCATCAATTTAGACCAGTTTTCCTGTGCCTTTGTGACTCACATATCCTGGAGAAACATCTGTGACCCACCTCTGTTTCACAGTGAGAATGGTTTACCTTTCATCAAAGGCCTTGTTGACTCCTCTCTAGAGATTGGTATTGATAAGATTTTATCGATACTTTTATTGATCCCCTTATTGATTCCTCCCATGACTTTTCTGTGAACCAAAGGTAGTTTTACAGGTCTTATCAATGATTTATTGAGTTTTAAGTAAATAACTGTGAAAAAACACTGGATCCTAGATCTCTGAACGTGTCAGTAGAACAAATTCAACAGTTTTTGTTTAAAAAGAGAAGCATATCTGCTTTCTGGAGAAGGATCCTTGATCTTACAGAGCTGATAGTTTCTCCAACAAAATTGATAATGGAATTGTTAAGAAATAAAACTATCAATGTCAATGGATTGAAAATCTCTTATCTTCTTCTTACCTTGTTTTTGTTGGTTAAATGTCTGCAAAAGAAAAACAAGATTGACAAGGGAAAGCCCTTACTGTTCAACCTTGTCATGGTTTTGAAAATGAATTTTTAAGGTCTTGGTCTTGTATTGGTGCTTTCTGGTCTTGGGTAAGTCTTGGTCTGAAATAGTGTGGTCTTGAGGAACAACACTACAAGCCAGTACAAGCTGAGCAAAACCCAAACATTTTTAAGAATTTAATGAAATCCGCTCAGATATGATTTTATGACCAAAAAGGTGCAAAAGAGGACGTACCGTTACCTCAACTTTGCAGGTTCTGAGCTCTGGGCTGAAAAGTTACTCAACCGAGTAAAATCTGACACTGAAATGCTTTCCTCTCTGATTTGCATCTTGAATAAACTACCCATCTGAACACAGTCAAGTTAAACCATGTGTTACACTGAACCAGAGTAGGACTCAAAAAGCAGACTCGACACAAAGGCTCAATCTCAATCTCATAATCAGGCAACAGTATCTAAAACAGCAGGCAAAAACAAAGTCGAAAAATTCAAACAGGGTTCAAGAACTAACAGGGGACTAGAGCAAGAAAACGCGAGTAAGCAAACATGAGGAGAGACAAACTGGCAGGGAAGGACTGGGGAGACTAAATACTCAGGGGAGGGGACAAAAACACGCAGGTGAAACATGAGGTAATCACAAAGGCAGAAACAGGTGAGGGAGGCAGGAAGTGGAAATCTGAAACGAGACACATGGGTAAGTGACAAAATAAACAGAAAACACAAGACTAGAAGCATAAGGGTAAAATGATGCTAAATAGATACTAAAAACCCGTAGTCATGACACCATGCACATCCTGTTGTATGTTTCATACAGTAATAAACAAATTAAAGGCTTTTAGTTTAGTGTGAAATGGACGAGATGTACTTAAACTGACATTTACACACAGAGTGAGTCTCCATAATAAGTAAATAAACAGTAGTTAGGATGTTAACAGTGTCGTAATACTCCATGAATAATAAATTCAGAGCAAACCAGAAAGATGGGGGTGTTATCATTGAGTATATTAGATTATAGAGGCATAAAAGCTATATGATGTCTGTGGTTATCACTTTAAAATGAGATGGACATCTGCACAGCTGACTGAGGTAATGAAGGTAGTTAAACTTTCTGCCACACATTAAAGATTAAGAGCTGCAGTAATGTACCTGCTGGCTTTAATGCTGGAGCAGTAAAATGTGGGGGATGGAGGAGGGGGCAGGGCAGCGGTCAGCACAGTCACCTCAGATTCTCTGTTCTCGTGGAGGATGTGAAGGAGCAGGTTGGTGTGTGTCACAGCTGTATTTGACCCCGCTGACCCCGAACACGTCCTGTAAATGCAGTTTGTCCTGCTGTTGATGTGCTCAGTAATATCATCAGGCTGTTTCTGAGGAAAAGGGTTGAGCCGGTGCATCTGTGATGAGAAAAATCAGAGCACAGAAATGAAAAGAATGACAGTTGCCTCTGCTTTGACAGAAGAGAGCTGCTGTGAAGATCTCTACAAATAGATTGTGTTGCTATTTTAAAAGCAGGGCACAGAGAAAATCAGGTAATGAAGTGAAAATAGATGATGTAACAAATTATTTAAACACCAGAATAATTTTGTCTTTACTCTGGATGTAATGGAAATTCTGATATTTTTAAACTGAGCAATAATTATTCATATGTAAAAGGCTGAAATGTTTTGTTCGAGCTCCTGTAGATTTAAAAACGTGTCGCTCTTTCTCTGTTCATGAAGTTTAATGAATTTGAAAAAAGATATGGGATAAGGTGACAGCTGATTCTGACTCTCACTTTATAAAAAAGAAGGTTAATATCTGATGTTAAAAACTGAAGGACCATCAGTTTTATTTTCTCGAGATAAATACTGCAGTCACCAAGGCATGACTTACAAAGGACTTGATGGACTCTCAAAATCTGTCAACTTATCATTCAACTGTAAATGTTAACAGTATTTATTTTCATTTTTGCACCTTAAACCCAGGTTGACACTTTACTTTTTGGCCTCTCAATAATACCAGCACAACCCTGAACATAGGGCTGGGGGATATATCCAATGTACTCAATATATCGCGGGTTGTTGCAAGTGAGATGTATAAAATGACTATATCGGGACCATCGAGTATAAATTGTCAGGTATTTGTTTTGAGACGTCAGTATGTCATTTTCTTTGCAGTTGCATTTCTGTCACTCTCTGCTAACAAACATGTATTTAAGTTTCAGTTTCATTCTGTCTGAGCTTCATTTGGTGTGATTTACAGCTGAATACCAAAAAACTCAAAGCTGAAATGTTTTTACAGAACAAAGTTTTGAAGCGTCACCACAAACGTTAAGTAACCGACCCAAAATAAAACTATGAGCTGCCAAGCAAACAGGGGAAGGGGGAGAATCCTCAAACTGTCGTGTTGTACATAAAAGATTCCCACAGACATTTCATGGAGCATTAATACATCCCATTTGTTAAATTTAACCTGATTTTGATTTTTCCCTTTTTAGCTTCAACTGACTGAAAGGTCTGTTTGAATCATTTTACTGGTGTCATTTTATGAATTTACAGGATTTACAGGAGACATCAAAATATCCAGATATATATTGTGTATTGCAAAATAGCAAAAAAAAAAAAAATCGAGGTATTGATTTTAGGCCATATAGTGCAGCCCTACCCTAACATATGAAGCTTTAGAAAACAACGGTAGAACAGTAAAAATAAAAATGTTTGTGGAACAATAGAAAGCACAAGGAAAATTGTACATTCTCCATGAACTTTCACATCACTTGTGTTTATTTTCTGTTGAGTATTTTCAGTCAGTCAGCGGACTAAGAGCTTTGGGAAAGTCAGTTTCAAGACATGATAACAAGCATATCAACATGCCGTCGTTGTCTGTGAGGGTATGAAACAGTGTTGTTACACTCAGGACATTTTGAAGGTCTTAGTCTTGTCTTGGATTCAAGAGCATTTTTTTTCCAGTCTTGGACTCTCTCGGTCTTGGACTGGTTGGATTTGAGATTTTCTGTCAAAACCTGCACTGATCTGCTATTCTTCACTTTCACTAATGTGAAAATTGTTCAAAGAGATTTTTTTAAATTGAACTGTTCCTGATAAACTAATGTAATTTGACGAAAAACACTAAGTATTAGCTCACTGATTCTTCTGCCTCCTTGGAAAATCTTTCCCTTTTGTGTCAGACACCTGCAGAAACTCAGACATCAGTCCATCTTAATTCTTGTGAGAGAAAACTCTGAACATTTACTTTAGGACTCATTCACCTGATAAATTAGCATCTGATTTTCAGAGATGTAAAATAATTTGAGACTTCTCAGACTTTTCAATAAATACGAGGAATTATTTATTTATTTATTTATTTTGCAAGTCGAACACATTTGCTAAGATGAAGGAATTTGCATGTTAGGTCCTCAGAGATCCTTTTTTCTGTCCGTCAAATGTTTTCAAAAGAAAACGAGATCCAACAGAGCAGGTTGTGGTACTGCTCAGTCTTCTCATGGTTTAAAAATGATTTTTATGGTTTTGGTTTTAGTCTTGTCTTGGTCTCGACTCTCAAAAGTCACACTCACATGAACAAACTAATTTTTGAAGAGATCATTACTGAGTCCTGCCAAACTTTGATTTCCACTACAGAAGTTTTTTTCAGGTTTTTTGAGCTATTTAGCTACTTAAACTTTTGATCAGCTGATGAACAGACTATTCACCTTTAATTCTTGTTTTAAATGAATTGCTGCCTTTTTTTTTTTTTTTTTTTTTTTTTTTTTTTTTTTTTTTTTTTTTTTTTTTTTTTTTTTTTTTTTTTTTTTTTTTTTTTTTTTTTTTTTATTTGTCCAACTCACGTTTCTTTTTGCATTTTGAAACTACACCTAGAGCCTTTTTAAGATCCAACGGTGCAAAACTTAAATTCATCCAATATTTTAACTGGTCTTAAATGTAGATCAGGGGTGTTTTTGGGAGTGGATTTACAGGTCAGTGATAATATATCCCAGCAGACCAGACTATAAAGAAACTGTTATGATAGTGAGCTCTGATCAATCTATGTTTTACAGGTTTTACCCTTCACTCTCAGGTCTTGTAGTCCAAATCTTCTCAGATCAGGTCCTGACAAGTCCTGAAGACTGATCTGTGAGGATGACACAATCACATATTAGTATACCTCACACTTTCTGGAGCTGCCTGAAAATCCTCTAATGCTCTCTGCCTGATGTGACTGTTATCAGATCTGATATTCTGAGAATCAGACAGTATCAAAATAACAATCTGTGGCTGATCAGATCGTCCTGAATCCTCTCTGTNTGTGTGTGTGTGTGTGTGTGTGTCAGGGGAATGGTGGTGGTGGTGGTGAGGAGGAGGAGAGGCTAACAGCATATTAACAACACTAAGAGTAGGTGGGAAGAGCGGCTTACTGACTATTTTACAGCAATTAAACACCGCAGTCAGTTTTAGCCTATAGTCTGCTGCACCTCCCCCATCGCTCTTTGTGTCTCCCTCTCTTTCTTTATCTCTGTCTTTTCTGTGCCTTTACCTCTCTGATTTCCCTCTCTCTCTATGAATCTTTCCCCGTCTCCTCTCTGTGTCTCTGTGTAAACGTCTCCCTGATCCTCGCCTCTCTCTCCCCGGCTTTCACTGCTGATGATTACACTTTTGATTTCCTGCTTCATGATGATGGCAGGGGAGGCTGTTTTTAGGGCTGCTGCCATTATTCAAATCTGAAACATTAACAGTCGAGGCTGCTGCTCATCTCGGAGGCTGTGCGGTTTAATTCTCTGATTGATGAGAGAAACAGGAGATGCTGTTGTTGCTTTTGTTTGCCGTTTTATTGGTTTATTGATTTGTGACAGGGATAAAAGCTGATGAGATGTTTATGGAAACTGACATAAAATACTGTCCTTTTTGACATTTATAGTTATTTTCTTATTTGTTAACATAAATTACAAAGGTGAGATACAGTGTGCTGATATCTTAGAGAAGGGGATTCACCTTCAGTGTTTGAGATGAGGCACCAGGAAGCATTTGTGTTGCACACCTGTAGCCATAATGCTCAACAGGGAGCTGACAGTTCCCCTAAATGTGCAGGTTTTTCTCAGTTTGCTCTACTGACCATTGATATTCGTAATAAAGCTAAGCTGCACTGGGCGACTGGCATTATTCTGATGCACCAACCAACAAGATGTAGAGAATGCAGGAAAACATGATCAGACTGTTAGTATTGCGCTCTCAGACAGACAGTGGTGAGGTTGAAATGCACTTTTACAGACAAATTGAAGAAATATGACAGCTCCCCTCTTTTCTTCGTGGTCGTGACCAGTGGGAGGCACCGTGTACTGTCTGCAAAGCTGGCACCTTTGTGTCAGCTGAAAAATCTAAAAATCTAAAAATGTAAATAAAACTTTAACTAGGATTTGAGGCATCATTATCGTTTTTGCAACAGAGAAATAGAAATATATTTTCTTATAATTTAAGCACATGGTGAGGGATTATTGTGGAGGCTGATTCCTGCCAGTTAAAAAAGTTAAAACAAAGGCTCAGCTTTATTGAGAATCTTTTTTTGGCCCATATTAAGTCAAAATTTTAAGATTAGCGTTAAAATTTTGAGATGAAAAGTCAAAATTATGAGATAAAAAGTCAAAATTGAAAGAAACAGTCAAATTTTTGGGGTAAAATTAAAGTTCTTCGAAGAACAGTCGGAATTTAGAGGAAAACCCTCAAAATTTTAAGACAAGACAAAATATCAGTTGAACCCTTAAAATTCTGAGATAATTCAAAACGTTGACATAAAATGTCAAAATTGTAAGGGACAGTCAAAATTTTGAGATAAAAAGTCAGAATTTCTCATAAGAAGTCAAAATTCTGAGATGTAAAGGCAAAACTGAGATAATCAGTCAAATTTCTCAAATAAATTATGGAAATTTGGGATAAGTCAAAAATGTTTTAATTAAAGTCAATATTTTGAATAAAATAATTAACTCAAACTCTGAGACAAAAAAGTGGGAATAAAATGGTTAAATCTTGACTTTTTATCTCATTAAATTGACTTTTCATCTCAAAATTTTAACTTGATATGGTCAAAAATATTTATATCACCAAAGCCATTTTTCCATTTCTATACTTTTGAAAAGTGGAAATGGGCTTTTTTACATTATGTATGTTTATTCTTTAGAAACTGTTTACTTCAAACAGAAAAGGTGTTTTTTAGATAAGTGTATGGGTTTTGAAGCTACCTAGTCATCCTTGAGGATCTTTGGGTATTTTGACTGTATCTCCAAGAGGCCAGGTAGGGCGTCCTCTTTTTGAGGTTTTAGAATGAGGTCACCCTAATAAAGAGAAAGATGCTTCCTTGTTGGTAAACCCCTTACCACCGTGTTAAGTCATCAGTTTCTGACAGGCATGTCAGACCTGGGGCCAATCGTGGCCCAAGGTCCGTTTTTCATACAGCCCCCAGCTTTCATCTTAACATGTATTTAATATGTCACTGAAATGAATCATGTTCTAAATGATGTGAACATTTACTTTTTCTGTCAAGGTTCAGCTTGAGTACAGCACGGTTTGAATGATGAGTGTGACCTCTCCCTTAGAGACTGATTTTTACAGAAATCACTTAAAAATATACTATATGAATAAAGTAGTTATATGTTACTTTTATGGTTAATGCAGGAGCTGCTGGACCTTGGTCAAATGTGGCTCTCTTTGAAAAATATCTGGACGCCTTGAGGTACAGATATGAAATATAGTAAGTAGGTTCATGGAACAGTCACATACATAGTTCACAGCAAAAAGCTCACTGCAGGAGAAATATGGAACAAGAAATAAAATTGGCACAAGGAAGTCTCTAATAAATTAAACGTGGAACTTAATTATTTATTAACTTTTGATGTTAATGTAGGGCTGCATGGTGGCGCTGCAGGTAGTGCTCAAGCCTCACAGCAAGAAGGTCGCCGGTTCCACCCCCCGTTCGGGCATGGTCGACCTTTCTGTGTGGAGTTTGCATCTTCTCCCCGTGCATGTGTGGGTTCTCTCTGGGTACTCCGGCTTCCTCCCACAGACCAAAAACATGCCCACGTTAGGTTAATTGATTATTCTAAATTGCCCGTAGGTGTGAGTGTGTGCGTGAATGGTTGTTTGTCTCTATGTCAGCCCTGTGATTGACTGGCGACCAATCCAGGGTGAACCCTGCCCCCGACCAATGACAGCTGGGATAGGCTCCAGCCACCTGCGACCCTGAATAGCAGGATAGACGGTTAAGAAAATGGATGGATGCTAATGTAATGAACAGTTACTAAAATCTTAAACTTCAATTGACGCCAGTTTTCTTTAACATTTTGACCTGACTTCACTGCAGGAATACAGCAGACTGCATCCACACAGAGGTAACAGAAAAAGGATGATCATGGTTCTGCTTGGAAACAATAAGATGAGCTTGGGACAACTCAAGCCCAGCAGATTCTAAGTAACCACAGTGTGTTGGGATTCAATCTTTAAACAGAGATAATTGTGTGGTGGGTTTGTTTTTTTATTAATTTTTAGGGCCTGGTCACACTGGCTAATTGTAACGTGCTTAAGTATGCTTCAGCCCTAAAGTCCAGCTTGTTTGACCAGTGTGACCACAAGTGAACCGTGCTCAGGCATAATTCACTTCTCTGCTTTTGCCTGCTTGGGAGAGGTCCACTTCAACCTGGTTTACTCCATACATAAGCACGCATCCGCGGTGTGTACATGACCTCACTACACAACCTCTCCACTGGAAAATCATTTTACGTAATGGCGGGCTGTGTCAGTCAAAAACAAGTTATCATGAACCAAAAAGTGAGTAAAGTTGTGACTATACTCTCTGTGCTCTCTTATCTGCTGGCTCTGACAAGACTTTATCTTATGAACAGGCCCTTGATTGTGCTGTTTTGATCAGCATGTATCAGCAATTGCACTGAAGGTCAATTCATACCGGAGTAGTGTGACTGCCGTACCTGGCAGTATAGGAACGAAGCTGCAGAGGGCAACTGTCCTTGAGTATAGTATGGTTTGAATAGTCTGTGTGACGGCGTCCTTAATCTTTAATCTGTCCCTCTGATGCCCCTGTAGTAGTTTTAAATTAAAGTCAAATACAGTGAAAAAGAAAATTTTGATTTTTTTTTTTCTCTCACTGGTGTTTAGAAAATCCTTAATTTAGCCTCTGTCTAACACTTTATTTTAGCTGCTATGTCTTTAAGGCTCTGTGCTCCACAACCCCCCCACTTATTCCAATTGGTCAGCTCCCTGGAGAGCTATGGGTAGACCTTGGTGTTTGAGGTCCAGCCCTCCAGTGTTTCATGAACTAGCTAGATGATCCATATCAGATAACATTATTTCAGTATGTCTCATGAAGATTTTGTGCTGTTTTTGCAATGGACTGTTTTGATCACTTTACAGACAAATTCAGGGATTTCTACAACATATGGATGTGTAGAGGTTTGGAAATCTGCACAGGTTCAGTCTGAACTTCCAGTATTGTTACATTAAATCTATGTTTACAATATGGGAAAAGCAGAAAACCCCTTGTTTAAATGTTTTAAATGTTGGGATCTGCTTCAAAGTTGTTAGGGGTAGATAAAGACAGATTGCTACATTCAAACTCCATTTAGCAGGTCGACTTATCACAGAGACCTGGAGGAACTGAGCAACTTCTTATGTTACAGAAAAAGTACTTTTTTTTTTTTTTTTGTTTGTCACATTTAAAACAAAACTGAGACAAAATGAACTGAAATGAAAAGCTCACAGGGACTGCGCCTTCAAGGGTTTGATTGCAAAAAGTACAAATGGCTGTTTGCTCGGTATGCATACCTGTGTAGGTGTGTGTGTTATTTATGTGTGTGTATGTGTGTGTGTGTGTGTGTGTGTGTGAAAAATGGAGGTTTTCTAGCACGTGCCGGCCCACAGACATGCTCCAATGATTCAGACGCTCCTCAGTGCCAGACAGACCCGCTCTGATCCAACGTTCCTGTCTCTCAAAATCACACTGAAGCCCTGCAGTTAGAAAGTGATGAAACACCACACCGAGGGAAATACCTTAATAAAATGTACATGTGATGTTCTTTCATAGCGTGTTTTATATTAGAGGAGGACAGAGATGTAATCTGTGCAGTGACTGTGCAGATGAACTCTGTGCTCTCTGATAGCTCTGCTGCTCCAGTGCTGTCAAAGAAGCATCAATTATGGGGACACACTCTGCAGACAGCTCCTTTAAAACCTATTCATGTTCAGAGGAAATAAAAGGGCTGTTGTTGTAACTTCAGCTCTGGTGTTGGTGCGGTTGTGTTAGCGTTCTGTAAAAGCTCACTCAGACTGGAGTAAAGAGAGATTCAGGATGGAGCTGGATTCTGTCTGACAGTTTTTGTGATGAAGAATACGGATGCAGTCAAACACAGTGTGCTTCACAGCAGGCTCATTTGCAGCCCCGTGTGTTGCTAGACTTGATTGATTGTTTCCTCGGAGTTTCTTGAAACACGTTCAGGCATGAAGCAGGAACCTTCAGCACATCTGAAGTCCCTGAGATTCAGCGGATGCTGCTACTGCTGAAGGCAACAATAAATAATTTCAGTCTTTATCATTGAAGGTTTGACTGATTAAGAATGAGTAGAAGTTTATCTTTCTAATCCTTTGATTTGGATTATTAAACACACAGGCATTTGAGGAACTTGAGAGCTGTATTGTTCACCTAAATGTTCCTGAATATGCCTCCTGGTATCAGAGAAAGTTCTGCGTGATTCAAAAGTTAGAAACTGTTGTTGTCCTCAAGTCAGGGATTTTGACTCAAGTCAGACTTCTTCAGATTTTAAAAACTCATGATTCGAACACTGATGACTAAAACTTGTTGTTCTTAGACTCAAACATCGACTACCTCTCTTTTTCTGTTTAAGGACAGAGAGAAAGACTCAGACTTGTTTATTGATGAAGTCCGATTTCATATTGACTTAGTGTTAATTTATACAGAGTATTGACTATTTGTTCAGAGGAGGATGAGTGGCTGAGAACCTGAAATATGTTTTACATTTTTGTTTCATAGATTTTACTGAAACTGCAAGAGTAGAGCCCCAAAACTTTAAAGAGGGGGTATCCTACTTTCTTATATTTTAAACTTATTCATAAAGTGTCAACGCTGGATGTTCACACGAAATATGCACATTTTCAAAGCTGTACATATTCATACATTGTCAAAATCCCTGGATCTGTCTGCAAAATCATCAAAATACATCATCCTGAAAAAGAGCACTGGATCTTTAGGGGACGCTGAAATTAAGTCTTTACATTCGGATCTTCTAACTGGTTTATGGTAGAGTGCAGTAGATAACCTGCACAGTAGATAAGTGGGCCTTAATCACCAAGGTTTGGCCTTAGCTCCACCTCCAACAGGCCTCCAGATGGTTGGCCAATCAGATTGAAGGGAGTTAACCCAAACCTATCAAAGTCAGTAAGAAAATTCCAACGCTTTGGAACTATGATGTTAATTAACCCCTTTCACAAAATCCACAATAAAAACACTTTTTTTTTTAAACAAGTAACTATTTTAATATTATTCTTGCTGCAACTTCATGAAAATCAAGCAATGATTTTCCAGAAAATATGTGAGTGGATGATTTCATGAGAGCAGACAGTTTGAAAAGGGCCATAATAAAACTTCAGCTGACTGTAGTGATATAACAACCCTCAAAGTGATAGAGCATGATTTAAAAATATGTTTCACAGGTTTTTAAAGAAACAAGTGATCATTTTGATAAAATAGAGGTCTTTGAACTCATGTATCAAACATGATATGTTTGGCTTTATAGGGTTAAATGTGTAGATGTTGAGTATATACATTTTTCTTTTCTTTTTTGTACATTTATGATTTTGTAATAATCTTTTTTTTTTTTTTTTTTTTTTGATTTATGGTAAGATTTATAGCAGTGGAAAAAATTAAGAGACCACTGAAAATTTTTCAGTTTCACTGATTTTGTTATTTAAAGGTATTTGTTTTGAGTAAAACAAACATTTTTGTTTTATTATATAGACTACTGACAACATTACTCCAAAACCCCAAATATTGTCACTTAGAGCATTTATTTGCAGAAAATGAAAAATGGTTAGAAAACCCCAAAAAGCCTGATGTTTTCAGACTTCAAATAATGCGAAAAACAAGTTCATATTCAATTTTAAACAATATGTTACTAATATTTTAAGTATTCAGAAATCAATATTTGGTAGAATAACCCTGATTTGCAATAACATCTCTCATGCTTCTTGGCATGTTCTCCACCAGTTTTTCACAGAGGAGAGTGATGACCACAGCAATTGTTTTTTAAACATTTCCTCTATAAATAACATTTGTTTCAGGTAATCACCTCATTAGTACCTTATTAGGTAGAAACAGGTGTGATTGTGTTGGAATTCAACAGACACTGCAATGGAATGACTGTCATGTAGAGATGCTGATTTCTGAACATTTGCAGTGGTCTCTTAATTTTTTCCAGAGCCGTATATTTTCCTGTTCTTTTTTGTACAATTTTTTTTTTTATTATTTTCTGATAATCTATTTATCTTTTGTTTATTTTAACAGTATTTAATGTTTACTCACACAGGTTTATACAGAGAGAGTACCGTTCCAACCAGAGTCTGATTCCTTGTATTTTTCTTCAAGGTCCTTGGCAAACATATGATTCTGATTACAATTTCTATTTTGTTTATTTAGCAGTAAAACATTTAAAGCTGCTAAAAGGGCACCAGAGGGCACCAATAATGACTACAAAGGGCACTGTATCTCCGCTAAGACAGACAACCGTCTATGATGAACTCAGGAAAGTAAGTGACATGCTAAAGTTTGGTACAGTGCCATGTCTGGAAAAATAGCCATCAAAAGAAATGGGGAAAAAAAAGAAAGAAAAAAAGAATTACAAGGATTTGTGGATAAATCTAAAGGGAGAAGTGTTTGATTTGTATCCAGTGCTGTTGTAAGTACACTCTTCGAACTTTTAAGTCGGCTCTAAGTGTAGTAGTAATGATAATTTATTTCAAAATGAGATTAGAATTTGTTTAAGTCTCTATTCGGACTTTCTAAGATCTTAAAAAGTTTTTCTGTATAAATGCCTGATCCACAACATAAAATGAAATTATCAGCACCAAAATATGTTATTTCTAAATTTCTCACTTTCCTGAAAGGATAGGACTGAAACAGATTCATTTACAGCACTTTGAAATCTCTATGACAACATTGCGCTGGCTGAAAAAAAGGGAAGAAAATGATACAGAAATGGTGAGAACTGAGAGGTAGAAAACAGGTTTGTGTTTCATCCTGACCTAACTGGACACCTTTCAAATGTCACTCCAGGACAGAACTGTCATTGTCCTGGACAGATAGACATCCATTTATTTAATTACAGCCAGTCCACATCGATCATGTTGTATTATTCAGTGTCCTGACTCATGCAGGATCATTGTGTCTGTTGTTGCTGATGATGATGCTGATTATGATGGTAATGATGATAATGACAATGCTGATAATTCCTCTGACAGCTACACTGATCACCATTCAGGCTGAATCACGCTCTATGACGGATAATGATTAAATATGCACAAACGGAGGCTGCTGTGCTTTTACGCTGAAAGGAGAGGGATGCAGAGATGAGAGAGGGGGAGCTGACTCACCGGCGGGTGAGGAGGTAAAGCGGCTGACAAGTGGACAGCTGGTGGTTGCTGTCTGCTGGCTGTCACATTAATGACGACAGAGAAACTGGAAAGTTCCACCTGCAGCCGTCAGAGAGGGGAGTTTGAGGAACACCAGTGCACATGAGTGCTTTCACTTTTTACACACACGGCCCATGCAACGCTGACGGAAAGTTTCAAGCACTGCTAATTTTGATGGGAAGTAATAAGTTCTTGTTTAAGGGCGGGTCAGTTTAGCGCAGAGAAGCATCTGGAATGAGTGCAGCTGAAGTAACTCTGTGTTTCTCCGTCAGCTTTATGACCCAGGCTGTAATCAGGATAGGGATAAAACATTGCAGTCATCATTCATTTAACTACAGCGTAATCACCATCCACACAGGATATTTAAAAGTCATGTGACTTGGAAGTAATAAAAAGATTCATGAAAACCAGGAGAGTCATTACCCCTGAGTGCTGATGTGGCTTTAAGAGTATCCTGTTCCCTCTGAGCCCTTGTTGACCAGAAACACTGAGGCAGTAAGATGATGACGATGATGATGATGATAACAATGATGCTGAGGCTGTTTCCCTGCAGACACTGTAAAACAAACACCAACTGGTCCACATCTGGACCAAACATCACTCTGTCAAGTAGAAAAATGAGTGGATTAGCTGGGAAGGATGAGCTTTTTCACATTCTTACCCGTGAATGGCAGGTTGTAGTAGTAGGAAGATATCATCAGGAGTTAAAGCCTGAGTGTTTGATTATTCACCATTGATTTTGTTTTTACATGGAGCAACACTTTATGAAGTTAACATTAAGCAGCACTAGCTCCTGTAAGCTCTGCTACGATGCCTTCCTTGCTGAAAGGCCTGTCACTCAGAAAGCCCATTAGTTTGAGAATTAGTGAAGGTTTAGTTCAGGGGTCACCAACTATATTTCTTAGAGGGACAATATGTTACCGGAGAGTCACCTTAAGGGCCACACCCTCAAATAAAAATAAACAAATAGATTCTATAATACTTAATAAGAAATACATTTTGGCAAAACATTATTATGTGATATTTATTTATGTATTTTTTCCATGCCATTACGAAACTGAAGGCATTTGTAGCCTTTATGAATCACGGTCCCCCCACCTGTACCACGGGCAACCAATTTTGGAATCCAGTCGTGGGCCTGATTGGGTGGTTCGGTAGCCTGATTCGGCCCACAGACCGCCATTTGATGATCACTGGTTTAGTTGATATTCTTCATTCTTTCTATATTTTTAATTCATGATTTATGTTTCAAGGTCAAAGCTTCACCTTTTTGTTGCGATTTTTTTTTTCTGTTGTAATAAGATGAGGTTATTCTTGGCTCATTCATGTTGTCTGTACAAGAACCATTTTAGCTACATCACTAGCCCTCGGCAAATCAGTAGGGGTGGGCAGGCCCTGAACAACTGCACGTCCCACCAATGCATCAAGTCATTTCTGTAAAGTTTTATAGGGTGAAAATTCTTTAATATACTGATCAAAATAAGAATAGAGAATGTCAATTATATCCAAATGATTTTATGACAAACAGGCCATTTGATTTTCTGATTAACAAGGTGTCAAATTTTCTGACTAACAGGACTTCTAATTTTCTGATAAATGGGCCCTCTGAATTTCCAATAAACAGATAATCAGATTTTCTGACTAATGCTTGAAATACAACGCATCCGTTCCATCTCTGCTGTTATGCGTGCTTACTGTGTTCGTCAGCTCACACTACGGGTGAATTCCAATTCCTGTCTTAACCCTCAATCTTAACCCTCAATCTCAAAATGCGCGCTCCCGCGAAGTGTAAGTGCTGTCCCGATTCTCAGAAAGTTGAGGTTCAGGGGCGAGATTGAGGGCTGTATCTCCCTCAATATTGAGATTTTCCGACACCACCCTTGGGATTAAGGGACATCCAGAATGCATTGCGTATTGTCGGTAAATAAACATGGCATCCAAAGCGGCAGAGAAGGCGAGCTACAAATATAGTATTTTCTTTGTTAATGGAGATATAAATATTACGAAAACCATCGTATTATCTTAGTTTAGACCCATTTTATGGATTATTTACCTCGTCGTTGCAGAACATTAATTTTTATTTTACGATCTTTTGTCAATAGCGGTCGGTGCGGACAAGCCATGTTGCTATCGTTAAAGTTAGTAAACGTTACAAAATGGTCATTTTTCTCCGTGGTAATGTAATTGATTTATCAAGATAACAGCCTATATAACATGCTTGTGC
>RPOG01004269.1:22943-47498 GCA_008086565.1 Thalassoma bifasciatum
AAGGGTGAATTCCAATTCCTGTCTTAACCCTCAATCTTAACCCTCAATCTCAAAATGCGCGCTCCCGCGAAGTGTAAGTGCTGTCCCGATTCTCAGAAAGTTGAGGTTGAGGGGCGAGATTGAGGGCTGTATCTCCCTCAATATTGAGATTTTCCGACACCACCCTTGGGATTAAGGGACATCCAGAATGCATTGCGTATTGTCGGTAAATAAACATGGCATCCAAAGCGGCAGAGAAGGCGAGCTACAAATATAGTATTTTCTTTGTTAATGGAGATATAAATATTACGAAAACCATCGTATTATCTTAGTTTAGACCCATTTTATGGATTATTTACCTCGTCGTTGCAGAACATTAATTTTTATTTTACGATCTTTTGTCAATAGCGGTCGGTGCGGACAAGCCATGTTGCTATCGTTAAAGTTAGTAAACGTTACAAAATGGTCATTTTTCTCCGTGGTAATGTTATTGTTTTATCAAGATAACAGCCTATATAACATGCTTGTGCTGATAATGGTATAAGATGACAGGGCTAATGTCATCTCCTGTAGCCGCAGAGTTTTGTAACGATAGTTATAGCTGGTGTTTACCTTTCAATAAACTATGGTATACTGTGACAGCTGAATATGTCCGTGGTTGTGTTATTTATTTATACAGATATTTTTTTGATCATGCTAACCGAAGGAATAACTGACAGACAGTCCACAACAATTTCACTTGCATTTAAGGGGTGTCCCATTTCTAAGTCACAAGATAACCCTTAACACTTGGTTTTGAGGGCCACTAAGATTGAGGGTTGAGCTTGAGGGTTAAGATTGAGGGTTAAGAAAGGAATTGGAATTGGGCCTACATCTGCCAAGCTGCAGGGCTGACAGAAAGTCTGAGTCGCCAGTAGTTCCTATGCTTCCCACTCCATACATAAATCACTTCATTAATGTTGGGCTGTAATCCTTAAATCTGTTGTCTCCTCATGTGTCTCTGCTCATTATGTCTGTTTATCACTTTAGTCAAGCTACATTCATTCTGACCTTGACACGGTTTGTTTTATTTAGAAAGTCATAGGCTCTTTTTCAACAGTTTCAGGGCACTATGTCCTGTCCTGCTGGATCTTCCTTATGTCACATTTATGCAACACAGCTGCATCGTCCGGCAGAAATAGGATTGCTGCCTATCACTTGCATCCGGCCTGCGTCGGCATGGAGACTGACCACAACTGAATGGATGCAGTTTCAGTTGACACATTGACTGGAATTGTTCCTATTTGATTTTGTGTTGAGACGGAGTTGAGACAGAACGTAGATGGATGCGGTGCATTTTGGCCATAACAGGACTTCTCATTTTCTGAC
Source organism: Thalassoma bifasciatum (assembly GCA_008086565.1). Lineage (NCBI taxonomy): Eukaryota > Metazoa > Chordata > Actinopteri > Labriformes > Labridae > Thalassoma > Thalassoma bifasciatum. Next base: position 24,291 of record RPOG01004269.1, read on the forward strand.
TAACAGGGCTTCTTTTTTTCTGACTGATGGGACTTCTGACCAATGAGACTTCTATTTAAAAAAAAAAAAAAAAATTACTTACAGGCTCTCTGACAAACAGGACTTCACATTTGCTGACTAAGAAGACTTCTGACTTACAGGATTTTTTAGTCTATGACTCATGCTGTCCTGACTGACAGGGCTTCTTGTTTTCTGACTGATAGGAATTTTTATTGTCTGACTTATGGGCCTCCTAACCAACATGCCTTCTGACTAATGGGCCTTCTGACAATAGGGTGGGTTTATGAAAGTATAAACATGAACAAATAATCAAAGCCTGAATAACCCCAAGTTGAACACTTTCAGGGGTTACAGCATGGATGGAGGATTTACTGTTAAAGTAAGCTGCCTGTTTTTGTTCTTTTTTAAGTGAGTCTGATATTGGCCCTGAGCTTAAGTGATATTAATAATAACCAGAATCTGGGTTGACAACTGTTGATATTTGTTTACATATTTGCTGATGTACCCGGGGCTGACGTTAACAGACGCATACCCACACAAGTGCAGGTGAAATCAGCAGTGGCGAGTAGCACTGCCACTCCCACAAGGCACTTTGGCGTGTTGAATTTGAGCCCTATTGCTGTGCTCAGCATTTCAGTATAATTGTCCAACAACAAATTTGTGGCTACTGAAAATGCTGAGTGGCTAGTTACTCAGGAAGAGTTAATGTAAAGCCCTGCTTTCTGTCTTCACCTCTGTTAAACCAAGTTTGTCAATTTGTAAAGCACATTCAGAGAGATGTTTAGAAGTTTTTATCAACTATCTTTCCAGTGTTCCAGGTGAATCTAAGGACAGTGGTTAAAGCCAAACTAAGATGTTACACCAGATAAGGTGATGAGGGGCAGGAATGTTGTAGATACAACACGTGGTGTAACCTTTATACCTGCGTGCACAAACCCTGTCTGTGACTCATTCCTGTTCTTGACAGCATTTCATTCACTATAGCCAATAAGCAAATCCCTCTTTCTCTCTCTGTTCAGAGCTTTCAGGGATGCACACTAGGAAACTAACTCTATAAACATACATTTTCTTTCTACACTACTTACCAGCTGGATGTTGTGTTTGAAATGTGGAAACCAAACGCATGAGATTTGCACAATATAAACAAGTGTATGGTGGCCAAAAGAGGCCAATTATGTTTTATTTAAAACATCAACTGTCCAAAATACAGGATTATAACTATTTTAATTATATTATGATTTGATTTGATTATAAGTTTTTAGAGTATTGAATGTTGATTTTTTTTTTTAATGGGCTGATGAGTTAATGAAGAACTCAAACCACACTGACATTGGTTTTGGTGAAATGATCTTAGGTACTTTTTCACACATTTTTTTTTCCTCTTTTTTGCACTTATTAAAATGTTTGTATTGCTTGCTAATGTTTGGAGGCTGGCAACAAATCAAATGAAACCAAACTTTTTCTTTCTTTTATTTATTTATTTTTTGACAATGACTGTTTGTTTATTTATTGTTTTGAGACCAAGAAGAGAACGTGGCGACAATGTCTTTGAAGAATTAACATTTTGGCAAAAAGTAAAAATAAGATAAGATATACATCATATGAGAGTGGCTCAAACGTGGCTAAAAATAAAAGCTGAAATCAATCAGTTACTGAAACTAACACTTGTTTTTAAGTAAGTTTACAGACTTTTACTGAAATTCTTCATAGACTGAGGTCATATCAGCCTAAATGGCTTCATTCGGTGACAGTCTTTGTGATTAACTGTTTAATATTCTGCACTGTTGACCATTGACTTTGGTGTATCTGACAAACTCTAAATGCCTTTTTTGTTCTAAAGAGTGGATCTATCCGGCTGACAGTTTGAAAGACAGAACAGGCTGACCTGGAGAGGAAGTCAGACATGGGAACACCAAACAGACTCCTGAGCATATATCAGATCAAAGTTAGATCCACTGATTCAGGGTTTGACTTAAAAGCATCCTGGAACTATTTCTTTGAATTTAATGCCTGGGATGCACTTCACAGACACAGACATGGTGATTGAGGTCAACAAATATCCTCTCTCTTCACACAACTTGCGGTAAAAATCAGCAATCTTGAGCTACTCTGCTCTGGTTTCTGCCGGTGAGATTGCTCTGCTCATTAAATGTACACACTGAAAAGAAAGTGAAGCCATCCTGCAGCTGTCATGTCATCGATCATCATGATGACTTTTACTGTAAGCTGTGACTGTGGTGACTCTACAAACTGATCAAGACTGAAAACACAGAAACCAAAGCGCAGTAAAGGGGATTGTTTGCTCGCCGACTGAGATATGAGACCATAACAGAAGACCATACATGAAGATGTCCACTTCACGCTGCTTCACTTAATCTCTCTCCAGCTTTAATTGGTATGCCAGAGGCCTGTCCTCTGCTGTAGCTGTTACACATCTTCCTCCTGTGTGTGACTCACTCTGTGGAGACTTTGTGAAGAGCCTCTTGTAGTTCACCTCGGATGAATAGCAGTGATGAGGTTTTATTCTGGCACATTTTCTCTTTTCAACCTCCTTACGTCCAGATGAATATAGAAGCAGTGGAGCTGTGATAGGAATGCTAACAGGAATGTGTGTGGTTTATTGAAGAATGGTATCATGGTGTTCTTGAGAACAGGCACAATGAATGAGTTACGCTGAATACAGCAAACAAACCTTGAAAGTTGATATATTTTCTACAATTCATAGTCTAACCGGTGGTTCCCTGACAGATCATGTTTTCAGTAAACACTGGTATGTCTACATTTCTGCTTTTCATCACCACAAATCTGTATTTGCACAAGTCAGCTTGTCAAATGCCCAACCAGCTCTGTCAAACCTACTGAAAACTAAAAAATAATTTGATTCAAAGTTTCCCAAAGACTGACCTAACAATGGGTTAAAGAGGGGGTTCTGTGATTTTTTTCCAGTCATTATTCTGACACTCTGGTGCCCTTATAGTAGTGTTTACATGTTTTATGTCCATATTATTTTTCTCTGGTGTTTTAGAAAACCCTTATACCATCCTAGGTCTGAAACACTTCGTTTTAGCTGAGTCTCCCTTTTCCACAAACCCCCTTCGACCTGATTGGCTAGCCCCCAAGGGCAGTCAGTGGTAAAGTCCACCCCTCCAACGTATCATGAACTATTAAGAACATCCTTGTGTGATGACTTCATCATTTCTCATAAATAAAAGTGAAAGCAGAATACCCCTTCTTTAAATTTCAATGAGATGATGCAAATGAATTGCACCACACAAACAGTCTACAGCAGATTTTGACAGCTTCATCTGGTTTTATTTTTTAATTTTGGTTGGCTCTGTTAAAAAAAACCCACAAACACATCTTCCATAATTATTTCAGATAAAACAAATTACAAAACGTCCCTGAAGTTATTGTCCTTAGAAGCAAAAGACAGCTTCTTAAGAAAACCCTTTCTTGATTGTGTGGAAGATGTTAAATCTTGGATGGCCCTGAAAGTTTTAAGCTTTGATGGAAAGAAAACAGGTTATAGAGTTTTGACCAAGTGGCCCCTGTAAGTCCACCTCTGTTGATCTTGGTCTCCTGACAGGAGATTTTAAAACAATTGTACCACTCTGGGTTTAAAGTTGGGAAGTGATTTTAAATTGGACAGCGGAATTAAAATTGTCGTCAAATCCTGTTTTCATCATTTAAGAAAGTTGGCAAAGGTCAAAACCTTTCTGTCCAGGAAGCACTTTGAAACAGTGATCAATGCTTTTATTTCATCCCATTTTGATAACTGGAATGCACTTTAGGTTTTGAGTGGTTCAGTCTTCTTTCTTGCGTCTGCCGCTGGTATAAAATGCTGCTGCATAACTTTTAACCGGTGCTCGTAAAAGAAAGCACATCAGCATAACTCCACTGTTCACAAAATCTATGGGTCAGATCTTATTATGGTTTGTGGTCACAGCCGTTGGTGGGGTCAGTGTGAATGGTTTTTGATTTTAACACCCCAAGAATACCACATATCCCAAGAATTGTCCCTTACCAGTTTTTTTTAAATGCATTTCTTTATTTATTTTTAATCAATTGTGTCACGTTAAGTCACAAACCTGAAAGAATGAGACAGTTTGTTATTTGACACATCATTAAAGCTGGGTGAGACATTGCTAGTGTCATGGTAACTCCTCAGTGAGGACAGTACCTGTCAGCTGACCCCAAAGTGGCCAAAAGTCACTAAATGATGCTATTGCCACATTTTAATAATAAGCACATAACTGTCATGGATGCTATAGGAGAGAGGAATAACATTGGGCCTCATTCACAAAACGTTCGTACGGACAAATTTGTGCCTAAATCATGTGTACAAACGTTTGACGCACAAACCTGTGATTCATCAAAGTTTTCTTACCTGAATTTCTTCTTACTTTGCGAACAAATTTAGAACTGCCTCAGACCATGCGTACGCACAAATAATGAATGATCAGACTCCTAAAAAACTAAAAACAAAGACTCTTTTCACTAAAAACATAACATTTTAAAACTACTTTCAGTAAAATAAAAAAGCCTTAAATAGAATTCATTAAATAAAAATTAAAATCATCGACTGTTCTGACAAACAGTTTCATAAAGTTGTGCAAACTGAATGAAGAGGTAAAATATTTGGCGTCTTCTTATGATTTCAAACATTTTCTGAGCAAATGACACACACACGGCTTAGGTGTTTATTCAGATTCATTTACCTGTTGGCACAAAAATATCCAGCAGCTGTTTTAATGTGTCGTTTATGTTACGGATACACGGTACGATCTCCCTCACAGCACCAGGAGAATCAGCTGATCATTTATCACCTCTCTGGTCAGGACGAGCGTTTGCAGACGAGTCTCTGAGACACCGAGAGAACGAGCTGTGAGGTTGACACTGACAACGAGGACGTAAAGGAAGACTGCTCCTTCTTCTGAACCTCTGAACAGATGTCCTTATATGGATGAATTGAGGCGTGGTTTATGCTAATTTCCGTTTTTGTTCGCACGGTGGTGCGAACAAAAACGGCTGGTGCGCACGTGTCATGAACCCGATGGTGATTTTGCGTATTTTCTCATTTCGTGCGGGGAGTGCGAACGTTTCTACGCATTTATTCGTGAATGAGGCCCAATGTGAGAGAAACAGAAAGCAGTTAAAGAACACCATTGATATCTTTAGAACTACAAATAAACGTTGTTTCATTGGGTCTTGTTCTTTTTTTAATGTCTAAATATCATCCCTCCTCCTTTATAAGGGCTTGGGACCAGCAAAAGTGGCACAAAAGAGACAAGCAAGTGTGTTTCATTTGTTGCCTGCTCTGGTTTCAGCAAAGAGATAATGCTGCAAGCGAGAAGGACTTGTCCACCTGTGAGTGTTTTGGATAGTGTTGTGGCCCACAGCTGCACCAACTGCTTGTTGAAGCGTAAGATCATAACATGCTTTTATGTCAGTCTCCAAACTCCAGAAAAGTTACCAGATTTGTCTAGAGGGGCCTAACAAGTTGCTAAATATAGCCACAAATTCGCTAAGTTGGCAACACTGCTAGCACACAGTCACAGTTTCATCCAGCACTTTCTTACTGCTGTCATCAACATTCACACCAAAGTCCAAGTGCTCACATACAGCAGCACCATATAATGCCACAGACATCCTCTAACGCGGACTGTTTGTCTTCTTTGCTCCCCATGACCACAACACACACCTCCCTCCATAACTGCTCTGCTGCACTCCTTCCCCTTTTGTTGCACCTGTGTATGATTGGAACTACACACACGCCCCAAACTGAGCTGTAGAACAAAGAAAAGAGAAGAAACGTGACTCAAAACCGAGTCAGGTGAACAGAATGGAGCAGATTTTTTTCATAGACTGGTCCATCCTTGAGCCCTCTTCACCTCCTTGGTCCCTCGGGTCAGCTGACCAGCTGCTCCTGCAGGTACCAAGGTCCAGGAGGAGGCTCAGAAGGGATAGGACTTTCTCTGGTGTTGCTCTCTGATTGTGGAATGATCTGCCCTTGCTTATTATAGAGGCCTCTTCAACATCCACTCATCTAAACACCCATTTTTATGCCTCATCTCTTAGCCTCAGCATGACTTAGTCCCTTTGTCTGATCTTATTTGCTTTTATTTACTTTAACCTAGTTTTAATGTTTTCTTTCATGTGTGTTTGATTTTCTTGTCTTTTTCTATCTTTTTTTACTTTTTTCTATCTACAGCTCTCTGTTTTCAGCTGTGTTTGTTTTAAAAGGCTTTATAGCTGCGGTTGGTTTGTCATCTTGAGTCTTTTATGTTTCATTTCTTAGACTGGACATGTATCAAATGAAGAAGAGCATAAACATTTAGTATTGGCATAGAAGCTAAAGTTAGCTTGTTGACCATCATCAATTAAATATCAACACTAGAAAACCTTTCGGGTGGCTCATCTTGACTAAACAACTAAATGAAGCTGAGGAACACACTCTGATACACAACACGTTTTCACCTAAAAGCTGCGTTTCATACAATAAGAGCAGCACACCAACAGTCCATCAGCAGCCACTCCATTATTTCAGTGCTAGCCCCGTCCTCACTGCTCTTGTCTTAGTCCATTAGCATTGTTGTGTGCAAACAAAGTGGTGAGTTGATGTAATCGTGACACAGACAGTGAGGTGGGATTTCAGCCCCTTAATGGCATTTCTAATGTAAATCTCCCTTGTAAAGGTACAATGATGTGTTTAGGTATATAGAAACTAATGCTGCACATAAACACAAACATAACTGACCTCGTTATTGTTTGGGNGGTCTGAGGCCCCTCAGGGGTCTATAGAGGTACTGCAGGGCTCAGTGATAAATTTGATTGATAAGCAATTTATTTATTATTTTTTTAATTTCCAGATATTTTTATTTAAGTTAATGTCTTTGAACACACATGCGTGGATACACAGAGGCCAAAGATGATATCCTTTGGTCAGATATGAACATATTCAGCTCTCTCAAAGTGCACAGAGGTTCACTCAACATTCACTTCTAGACAAGAAGCTGCTCTGTCAATCATGCAGCCACACGACTAAGAGCCTGTTCAGTCCCCAGCTAACTACAATCCCCACATGCAGGGCCGGACATTGCATTATTATTTTGAAAGAAGATATTTTTGTAAAACAAACAAAACAACTGACCCCAGTACGTCATTATAAGTACACTGGCATTGTTATGAGCGGGAAAGTGGGTTTTTTGTAACTCGACCAAAAAACCCCACAAGTATAACATATGGCCCTTTTCCACTGACCCGTCTTGGCCCTACTCTACTCCACTCTACTCGGTTTGTGTTGCATTTCTACAGGCGTGGTACTACGCGTCAGACGCCAGTTTTTAGTACCTGCTCTACCCTGGTTCCAAGTGAGCTGAGCCGATACTAAAAGGTGACGTGGACGGACTGCTGGTCACTCACTGGTCAGAGAATGTCGTCTCTGAAGCTTCTGACTCTGTAAACACTTACAAGAGGCAAACGAATAAGTCAGCGACAGGTTTTTAATGACATTTAAACCCGACGGCACAGAACCAGACTGAATGAAGACAAAATACAGCCCTAAAATGCTCCTTCATGATTCCTAAATAAGTTAAAAGTCCTTTTTAAACCAAAAAGAAGTTAACAGCAAAGATAGTTTGGTTTAAAGAGTCTTTTCGATGAAATCAAAGTTCGTCGGCGCAGGAGCGATTTGTCTGCCACGAGAGTCTTTACGCACCAATCAGTCCATTAATCCACAGGGAACCAAAAAGGAAAAACAGTTCAAAGAAGAATGATTGATCAATGAAAAATCTCTGGTATACCAGGCCCAAAAATCAAAAATTAAAGTGATCTCACTGGATCCAGGGAAGAGTTGATGTCAGGAAGCAGCTCCTTCGTTTTCCTCCGCGTGCAGCAGCACAAGGCTATTGTTTACCTCCGTTGTCATGACGCCCGACATTGAGCCGCTGTATTACTTTAATGAAATCTTCTGAAAGCTTTTTTTTTTTCTTTAAAGAACACACGTGGCACATATGTTTGTACAAATTATGTTTGTGTTGCGTTATAGATGAACATGCACGCACTTCTGCGCAGCACTTTAGTGCAGCTGTATTAAGATCCACGCCCACCGTGAGTCTGTAGTCGGGCTAGTGGAAAAGCTAACCAAGCTGAGTGGAGTAGAGTAGGGCTGGAATTGTATTGTGGAAAAGCGCCAATAGATACCCTCTTCCTCAGAAACCCCAGTGAAGATGCAAGTGGTTAAGTTGAACTTACTGCTACAATAGGTGATGAGGCGCAGCACAAATGAGAGAAGACCCAAAAATATACGACTGATAATTATTTGAAGCTTGCATTCGCTTTAAAAGTAACGCATGGCATTAAATCACAAAAGTGTCATTTGCTCCTCTCCTCTGTGTATTATCTGGGCAGCTTGACATGAAATACACAATAACAAGGTACTTTTATACATGATACAAGGCTCGGTTGAACAAAAATACAATGCAATAAAGAACATATAAAGTGGCTCCATCTCTACCATCAGTTACAGGGTCCTTGGTCTAGAAACATTGAAGATCCCTGGTCAAGGGTTAAATGTGGACAAGTTACCTTCCCCGTTTACTGGTTCCTCAACCTTTTTATTTCAAATATTAAACTGATCAAAATAATAATTATAAAAAAAGAGATTGAAAGGGTCAACATAACTGAAATTAGGTTGACAATATCCTGATGTATTCTCCACAAGATCCTTAAGAGATGATGAGGTCATCACATAAGAATCTAAAAACTACTCTATGACACTTTGGAGGGACACCATGGTCTGCCCATAGCTCCACTCACAACAGGCCTCTAGAGGGCTGACCAATCAGAGGGAGAGGGTCTATGGGTGGGAAATCTTAAAGAGACAGCAGCTAGAGACAGAAGCTAAGTTCTTTTTTAGCTGTAAATCATGCCAAAGCTACTACAGGGGAACGAGAGGGACAGGATAAAGAGAAAAGAAAGCACAACACCCCCTCTTCAGAGGTCTCTTTGTCTTGTTTCTGTTCATTAGATTTTGATAACAGAAAGGACTATTGTGGATCTTGTCAATGACACACAGAAATACATTTTTTTAATCAGCACATCATTAATTTAGCTTAAATAACACTCTCTAAAAAACCCTCAATCATACTTGGAATAATACCCAAAGATTGATCTGAACGTTGACACTCTCTCTGAGTCATTTGTCTAACTGTGCTGAAGAGCATTGTCAAACTGTGACAGTGTGAGAAACGCTCTTTCTGTTTTGCATTAGTGATAAAATGATGACATATTTTTTCTGATGATTAAAATTTCAATTAAAAATCAGGCCAAAGTAACTGAGGATTGAGTGTTTCCTCCAAAGCTGAGAAGTGTGATGTTCACACTTTGTGGCACAACATGAGCTTTTCAGTAATCAGTCATCCAACGGCGTGCCACTGTTTCTGAAAGCTGAAAAGATGCTGTTTCTACACATGAAGTCAACAAAATACTGCTTTGTAGTTTCAAAACTGAAATAATAAAAACTCCTCTAAAATTGTATTCAAAGTTTTGTAAGGAAATTGATTTATTTATAGAATAAAATATATGCAGTGGAGTGAAGGATAATTTGTAACACAATGTCACTTTGTTGCAGTATAACGTTGACATTGCCACAAACCATTTCTTACTTCTATATTTGTCATGAGGCCTGATTGTGTAGACTTGGGCTTGAACTTGGACACTGACAACTGGGACCTGGACACAGAGTGATATAAACACCATGGTTTACTTCATCAGGGCCGCCTTGTTAGTACCAGGTTAAACCCCTTTCACGCTCATAAATTCTTTTGTTATTGATGTAATCGATTCAACAAGCAGCTGGAAACCTTTCTCTAAGTTTGCTCCATATTGAAATGATAGCTCTGTTGGATTAAGGTCTAGTGACCGTGGAGGCTGTTAGAGTACGGGAAATGTATTGTTGTGTTCAAGAAAGCAGTTTAAGATGATTTAAGCTTGAGCTGAATGGTTATTTGAGTTCCTGTTGTCTTTCTATCATCTCCAAACAGTCTGTCAATTTTTTTCTTGCCTTTGGCATCAACAAGGCATTAAGTCCCAGAGAACTGCTGCTCACTGGACATCTTCTCTTTCTGGGATCATTTTCTGTAAACCCTAGAGATGGTTGTGGGTTAAAACCCCAGCAGATATGCAGTTTGAGAAATACTCAGACCAACAACAATGTAATTTTCACTGAAATCACCTTTCTTCTCCATCCTGATGTTCAGTTTGAACTTTAGCCACTGGTCTTCACCATGAATGCATGACTAAATGAGTTTAGTTGCTGCCACTAGAGATGTCAGATTAGATATTCAAATCAACCAAGCTCATTGTTGACCAGGGCCATTCTGTTATAACGTGTTATCCAGACTCATGCTGGTTTTTTGGACTGTAAACATGTTTATTCCTGCTGTCATTATTGTCGTTTGTGTTATGGTGTGCTGGTGTCACTGTTGGCTTTTTCTGGTCCTTTGTTTCTACGTAACTGCGGCATAGTCACGTAATCAGTAAGAATCACTGTTCAGTGTAGGCTGATGGGGATGAAACTTGGAGATATTCAGATTTGATATACGTCCAACCTTCTTTGTTGCTTTGCAGAGAGCATTGCTTGTTAGTATTTTGAGACTTGAATATCTTTGAAATATTCACAGGTTATTTGTGAACCATATTTTTTAAATGTTGTAACTGCTAGCAAAGCAGTATGGTGGCCATACCTTGGTATGCTTCACAACATCTTGTTTATGCTGTGCATTAAGAGGTGTATATGTGTTCTCACCAGTTTTACTCTGTCAGCATTTGAAGAATACAAAGACAAAGAAGACATTACATCTGTCACTTATTGAAGAGTTACCTGCTTAAATAGCTGTGTTCATGTCAAACAGTGAGAACAGAAAGTGTGTGGGTGGTCTCTAATGTTTCCTCACTTAAGAAATTCTGATTTTAATACTTCCTTATAGGTGTCATATTTTCATACTGGAGGTTGCTGCTCATTTAAAATGGAAACATGTTAACGTTTGGTTTACTAAAGTCAAGAAACATTAGAAGTTTCACAGTGGCTCAAAAAGCACCTGTAACATTTAACAACAACTTAGGTATTACAGTTTTCATGATTGTTTTGGTGTCAAATACTCAACAGAAAAAATAAAACAGTGAAAAAAAATATATGAACATTTTTGATATCCTTCTAAAAGAACTGAGTTTTAACATTAAAAAATTACTCTTTATATTTCTATTTTTATATGATTACAAAAAAAAGAAACAACAGCAGCTAGTCAACTTTTGGTGTTTCTCAGGATTTGTCTAAAAAATATCTCAAAGTCATAAAAAAACAAGATGGCAGCAGCTCACTGATGCCAAACATCAATCTGCAAACCAGCAGACATTGTGCAGCCCCACTGTTGTTTTCCTATTCATGGTCTAGATAATGTAGTTTGTACAATCAGCTGTCATTTAGCTGATATGGGAGTTGAGGAACGAGTAGTGGCTGCTCTCACACTGACGCACTTACACAAAGATGGAGACGAAGGCTGCAGCAAAGGCAGGAAGCACACCGTCATCAAACACACTCCTGATCCAGCTGCATACATGTAGCATGGTGTTTGTATGTACAGACATGGACACCAATTCTGAGCTCAGCACGTCATGTGAGTCTGAGCTGTGATTCTTCATCAGCAGAACACACGCCATCAATGTTGTGTGTATGAATTTGCAGATTTAGGAAACACTGCACATCTGTGATTGGCTTCCTGCAGGGTCACATCCCTCATGTTGAGCTGCTCAGCTCACCGAGCCGTTCGTGAAGCTAATATAGGTTAATGACTCAATTTACTTCACAGTGAAATGCTAAAAATTGGTTCCTGGGCTCCACATTACTCCACATGGCGGCATGCAAATGGGGCTGTGTAGAATATGGCTGCAGCAAGCTCAGCCTTGACTGCAGGGCTTCTTTGAGCATCTGCCAATCACTCAGCTTGTCAATATAAACCCTGGCGCCCATTAGACTCGCTGTATGGCATCAGGAACTGCAGGAAGCCTCTGCATACAGAATAAAACATTAAACTGGCTATATATAAAGCTCTGCATTTGTGAAGTACTGCACTAAGAATTACTTTCAGGTCTTTCTTTTAGTCCAGTCACAGCCAGAACGCAACACAAACTCTCAAAAAAGCCACTAAGAACTTGGAATTAATTGGTTCCATGAAAGAACATTAGACATTTAGAGCATTGGGTCATTTTAGCTCTGGTGATCCACTAATGAAGGTTGAAAGTTTTTGTTGCCGTGCTTTGTGTCGGTGTAAAGCCAGCACATGTGAAAGTTCTTCAGAGACAAATATGTCTAAAACTAGGAAGCTAATGCAGTAAACGTGCCTACAGATACAGATTCTCAGCCTGGGAGTGCTGATGCTGTCCCTCAGCAGTTGGATACACTCTGCAGAAAAACAGACCAACCAACAGTTCGGAAGACAAAACAAGATCTGGGTATTCCACAGCTTCTACAGTGAGACATGACCCCATCCTGATCCACATGTGCAGGGAAACTGCCAAATGACCTCACAGGAGCTTCAGCAGCAGTGGTCAAACCAAACTGGTGTAAATTGATCCACCTGCACGGTACAAGGTCAACTTTAAGATCATGGCTTAAGGTTCGACCAGGCTGTCAAGACACTCCCGATCAATGAGAGACAGAGTGGACCACCAGGAATTGGAGAAAGATTCCCTGGTCAGATGAATCCAGCTTCACCTTCCTCCTGCTGATGTGAGGGTACACAGAAGACCAGGTCAAGCTTTAACTCCAGCAGGTACAGCTGTGCTCATAAATTGACATACCCTGGAAGAATTGATGATTCCTTAGATATTTTTCAGAGAATATGATTGATAACAGAAAACTTTTCTCTCACTCATGGTTAGTGGTTGGGTAGAGCCATTTATTGTCAAACAACTGTTTTTAATCATAATGATAACTGAAACTTCAGAAATGACCCTTCACATACACTGCCTGGCCAAAAAAAAAGTCCCCATCTGGATTTCACGAAGCAAATAGGTACGAGCCTCTTATTGGATAATTACTGCATGGGAGATTATCTTTCAGCTGGCAACAAGTTATTTAACCCCAACTGGTGCAATGAGTTGCTTCTCATTTCCTAAACAACCATGTGGAAAGACACATCCCGTGGTCGTGGAAAAGATGTTAGTCTGAAACTCTTCCCAGTTTAGTAACCGTAGTTCGTCTCTTTTGTAGATTCCTCTAACTACGTCTTTGCTGATTTTAACCCAAAAGAACTGTCCAACGCATTATTAAAAACTGGAAGGATAGTGGGGACCCATCGTCTTCCAGGAAGAAATGTGGCCGGAAAAAAATCCTGAATGATGGTGATCGGCGATCACTTAAACGTGTAGTGAGAAGAAAAACAACAGTAGAACTCAGGGCTATGTTTAATAGTGAAAGTAAGAGCATTTCCACACACACAATGCTAAGGGAACTCAAGGGACTGGGACTGAACAGCTGTGTAGCCTTAAGAAAACCACTAATCAGTGAGGCTAACTGGAAAAAAAGGCTTCAGTTTGCTAGGGAGCATAAAGATTGGACTCTGGAGCAATGGAAGAAGGTCATGTGGTCTGATGAGTCCAGATTTAACCCTGTTCCAGAGTGATGGGCGCATCAGGGTAAGAAGAGAGGCGGGTGAAGTGATGCACCCATCATGCCTAGTGCCTACTGTACAAGCCTGTGGGGGCAGTGCTATGATCTGGGGTTGCTGCAGTTGCTCAGGTCAAGGTTCAGCAACAGTATGTGCTCAAAGACTGAGGTCAGCTGACTACCTGAATATACTGAATGACCAGGTTATTCCATCAATGTTTTTTTTCTTCCCTGATGGCACGGGCATATTCCAAGATGACAATGCCAGGATTCATCGAGCTCAAATTGTGAAAGAGTGGTTCAGGGAGCATGAGACATCATTTTCACACATGGATTGGCCTCCACAGAGTCCAGACCTTTAACCCCATTGAGAATCTTTGGGATGTGCTGGAGAAGACTTTGTGCAGCGGTCAGACTCTCCCATCATCAATGCAAGATCTTGGTGAAAAAATAATGCAGCACTGGACGGAAATAAATCTTGTGACATTGCAGAAGCTTATCGAAACAATGCCACAGCGAATGCGTGCCATAATCAAAGCTAAAGGCGGTCCAACAAAATATTAGAGTGTATGACCTCTTTTTTTTGGTGGTGACTTTTTTTTTTGGCCAGGCAGTGTACCTCAGATCTTAGTACTGCGTATTTCCCCCTTTAACATCAATGACACCTTGAAGTTTTTTGTGGTAGTTGTGGATGAGGGTCTTTATTTTCTCAGATGGTAAAACTGCACATTTTTCTTTGCAAAATGCCTGCAGTTCCTGTAAATTCATGGGCTGCCTGGGATGGCCACTTCAGAACCTTCACTTTATTCTGCTGTAGCCCACAACAACTCAATTTGGCCTTGTGTTTTGGATCATTGTCATGTTGGAACATTCAAGTACGTCTCATGCACAGCTTCAGGGCTGATGAGTGTAAGCTTTCCTCCAGTATTTTCTGATAACATGCTGCATTTATCTTGCCATCAGTTTTAACAAAGTTTCTGGTGCTTTTGTAGCTCACACATCCCTAAAATGACAATAATCCACCTCCAGAACAATTTTCCTGTCAGTTGTGGCTGAAACTATTGTTGGTTGACCTGACTGTTGTTAGGTTTGAACAGAATCCTCCATTTCCCACTTCTTAATTAGAGTTTGAACAGTGCTTATTGGCATCCTCAATTCCTTTGATACCTTTTTATATCCCTTTTTTATTTTATACAGTTTTGCCTTTGACAAAGGAATCATTTGACAATTCTTTTGCTTTTCTCATGAATCAGGACCCAGAAGCGTCAGTGCAGTACCGGCTGAAAGATGCGAGTGACTATCAGGAGCTCAGAAACTCACTGACCTTTTACATACACACACTGATTAAACACAAATAGATTACAGGTGAGTATGGTTACCTTCAGTAGACATTCAAACACATTTGTGTCATCTTGGGTGCATGTTATCAGGCCAAAATCACCAGGATATGTAAACTTTTGATCAGGATCATTTTGGAAGTTTCTGTTGTCACAAGAGTTAAAAAGACTAAACACAGTCGTTTGTTAATAAATGACTTCACCCAAACACTGACCATGAGTGAAAGAAAAATTTTCGTGTCATCATTCATAATCTCTAAAAAAATGGCCAAGAAATCATTTTCTCTGCCAGAGTTTGTAAACTTCTGAGCACAACTGTACAGGCGTCAGCATAGAGGAGGCAGGATCATGGTTTGTGGGTGACTGAGTGCTGCTCATCTCACTGTCTGTGATGGTAAACTGAACTCCGACGAGGATTGCACCATTCTTCAAACCTACATGCTGTCTTCTGCACATGTTCTGTTCCCTGTAAGTACAAAGTGGATGTTTCAACAAGATAATGCTCCTTACTGCACATCCAGGACTTATAGGGGTCACCTCAATCCTGGGACATAAGCCCCATTGGAAATCTTTGGTAGATTATCAAAACGTCCGTGCCAAAGCGTAAACCAGCGAAAAAAATCCTTATGGAACTGATTAAATTGCCAGGTGGCAACAAATTTAGTGCAGATGTTTCATTTACTCTGATGTACCACAGTCCATCTACAACAACAGTGATGTGTGCTAGATTAGTATATAAATGTTCGCATTCACCTTTTACGACTATTTGATTCACTTCATCTTTGAGATACGGCTTGAAAATGACAATAAGGATAGGTTTAAATCATGATGAGTCATAAACAGAAACTGATTTATCAGTAGAATCAGGTTCATCATTATTTAGATGCTGGAGAAGCCTACCACAAAGATGTTCACATAAGGACTGTATTGTAACAGGTTTGATGGTGGTCATAGAAACTTTTAAACCTTGTTCAAACAAGAAAGTGTTTGCTGTTTCATGTGTTAGATGAAGCACAATGATTCTCATTTTACAGCTCTAAATTACACACACACACACACACACACACACACACACACACACACACAAATATATATATATATATATATATATATACACACACATATATACTCATAAAATACACTGTAATATCATCGTCACACTTTCCTCATTCAAGGCTTAAATGTATACTGCTTCTTTGCATGTGAGTGTTTGATGATACCTCTCAACTCCAGATGTCCATTTGATGTATATCAGGTTTTGAAAAGAAAAAAATACATATTAGTTGAGAGCAAATTTGTTTGGCCAGCATGAACATTAATCACATTTTTATTTAATGTTGCCACAACTCCCCTCTTGCAACGTTAGACTGCGCTTGTCTTGTCTGATAACTGTCACCCTCTAAGATGGCGCTCAGAGTCACGACTCCAAAGAGTCTGGATGAACAGGATTCTATCAGTCAGATCATAGTTTCAATTGATTTGAAGCCAGAAACACACCCATTTTTTGGGCACAGCATATGAATGGTTCAAAAATAGATCTGGTTTTCACAAACCTGTCTATACTGAACAAATTCAAAATTAGTATCTGCCAAAAGTCTATAAAGTTAATATAAAAGAAACAAATTCTACGGGTACATGTGTGTGTGTGTGTGTGTGTGTGGTGTGCTGGGTGGCAGTACTGCTGATTCAGACATTTTGTCTGCTTTTCATTTATAGAGAGGAGACAAACACCGAACCAGACACATGCTTAAACCAACTGAAAGGCAGGACTGCAGCCTAGCGCACACACACCCATACACACACACACACACACACACACACACACACACACACNTACTGAACAAATTCAAAATTAGTATCTGCCAAAAGTCTATAAAGTTAATATAAAAGAAACAAATTCTACGGGTACATGTGTGTGTGTGTGTGTGTGTGTGGTGTGCTGGGTGGCAGTACTGCTGATTCAGACATTTTGTCTGCTTTTCATTTATAGAGAGGAGACAAACACCGAACCAGACACATGCTTAAACCAACTGAAAGGCAGGACTGCAGCCTAGCGCACACACACCCATACACACACACACACACACACACACACACACACACACACCTCTGCTTCACCTCCTGTCATGGTTCAGTAAATATTCATTCAATCACACACTCTCACACTGCCTTCACTAAGCAACACAGCTGCACACGCAGACACACACATACACACAGATGCGTGCACACACACACACACACACACACACACACACTGTGTGTGTGTGTGTGTGTGTGTGAGACCGTGTAAACGTATAGGGAGAACCAGCAAACCTCCGTCGGAGGACATTGTATATCCATTTCGAGTCAGTTAATGTCGTCTAATTTTACACGAATGTACATAATTGTCCTCGTCAATACACTTCGATACTGGGGTAAGAAGGACGACGTCATACCTCGCTTCCTTCGTGTACGGGTCATGACTGTCAGTCCCTCAAAGAAGCATGAAAAGCTTAACTAAGTACTACTTCAACTCTAGAAAATCAGAATTCTAAAATAATGAAGAAAAGAAATAATTAAAAGGAACCAAGAAAATCATTTTTATAACTATTATAATGTAGCCACAGACTCTAATAAAAACAACAACAACACAGAAATCCATTTTTCATAATGCCAAAAAATGTAGGAAAAACTTTTTTGTCTGAAATGGAGATAAAATAATAAATAAATAAATAAATAAATAAATAAATAAATAAATAAATAAATAAATCACAGAGCACAAAAATACTCTTAAAATTATTGTAGTGCTTTTTGCCCTTTTTTGAATACTGACATTCATTATTTGTTCTTTTTCACATTTCATGAAACAGTCTACCTAGTCTCATGAAATGTTTTGCCATTTTTTTCCAAATATTTTTCGTCTTTGAGATGTTGACTTTTAGGGCTATTGTACTAATGCTACAGTATGACCCTCAGAAACACAAGCTGTGTCCATGACATCCTGTCATGTTTTTCCTCTCTTTTTGTGCTTATATGTGTATATGTAGCTGTCAAGTTGACGGACTAACCGAAAATGTTCTGTGAAGTTAATTTGATGTGATCTCATCAATGACATTCTTCTTCTGTTTGTCAGGGAGAAACTGTAACGCAACTGGGGTGACTTCAGTATAATTTCAGAGGTTTATCATACTTCATACCATATCATGTGTAAAGATAAAACGTTATATTGTATGGACTGAATTATGTTGTATATGCCCCATCTTATGATATATAATACCACATCATATTGTGAAATGTCTTTTCATATCATGCTGAATTGTTTAACATCACATCATATCATGTCATTCCCGAACGGATCATGTCATATTATAACATCTTGTATAACATAAAGGCGTATCAAATTATTTAATATTGTATCATGTATCAAATCATGTTTCAACATATGTAAACCTGTATCATACCATGCAGTATCATATGTCATAATGTATAATTTTGTGTCATATCAAGCCTTATTGTATCATGCTGTATCATGTTCTGTCATATTGAAGTATACTGTCATATCCTATCACATAAGGATATATTCTATAATGTTCTTTTCTTGTCTTGTCATATTTTATTCTATAGTATCATGTTATCTTATCTCTTGAAAAGTGATTTTATCATGTTATATTATATCATCATGTCAAATTCTATCATTATTTTGTCTCATTTCTAAATTATTTCAAGTTATTTAGTATCAAAATGTGTGTTATCTTGTATCATATTGAAACCTTGTATATCAAGTCATGTCATATCATATAATGTCATATCTTAACATGTTGTATCATATTGTGTGATATTGTGTTATATTATGTCATTATGTATCATGTTGTATCACATCATGGCCCAATTCCAATTCCTTTCTTAACCCTCAAGCTCAACCCTCAATCTTAGTAGCCCTCAAAACCAAGTGTTAAGGGCTATCTTGTGACTTAGAAATGGGACACCCCTTAAATGCAAGTGAAATTGTTGTGGACTGTCTGTCAGTTATTCCTTCGGTTAGCGTTATCAAAAAAAATATCTGTATAAATAACACAACCACGGACATATTCAGCTGTCACAGCATACCATAGTTTATTGAAAGGTAAACACCAGCTATAACTATCGTTACATAACTCTGCGGCTACAGGAGATGACATTAGCCCGGTCATCTTATACCATTATCGGCACAAGCATGTTATATAGGCTGTTATCTTGATAAACAACTTCATTACCACGGAGAAAAATGACCATTTTGAAACGTTAACTAACTTAAACGAAAGCAACATGGCTTGTCCGCACCGGACGCTATTGACAAAAGATCGTAAAATAAAAATAAATGTTCCGCAACAACGAGGTAAATAATCCATAAAATGGGTCTTTTGATTCTATTATGTTACCAAAAACATTATAAATATAGAGGTAATTGTTTCTTTTATGATATAAACATCGAGCGGAAGAGACGGCGAAACCTGCGGTACAAATAAATGGCTGTTATGCGTTACGTAAGACCTACAGGGAATCAGGGTTCCCACCACAGCCTTTATCTCAATATTGAGGGAGATACAGCCTCAGTCTTACCCCTCAACCTCAACTTTCTGAGAATCGGGACAGCACTTACACTTCGCGGGAGCACGCATTTTGAGATTGAGGGTTAAGATTGAGGGTTAAGACGGGAATTGGAATTCACCCCATGTCTCATTATGTTGTGCTGTGTTATGTGCTTTGGTATCTCAGTGTGTGTCATGGCACTGCATTGCAACCTCCTGTATTACATCCTGTTATATTGTCTCATCTCATTTTATATTGATTGGTATTGTAACTTATCATGTTGTTCCATCCTGTGATGTACTCTAGTGTCATATCATGTCACATCCCATCATATCCCATCATGTGTAGTATCATATTGTCTTGTATTGAATGCAGTTGCATAATTTTGCATTATTGTGTATCCCACCATGTAATTTCAACAGATATAATTTCATGTCTTATGGTAAAATACCATGTATCATATGATGTTGTATCACAGTTTTCAATCTTATCCTTGCATGTATTACAATGTCTTGTTACATCACTGTATTATATTGTTTTATGTTGTATGAAATTATATCAATGTAACATTCAATGTAACTACAATGTACGATATAACTTGTTTCAAATTGTATAGTACCCAAATTAATCCCATCCTATCATAGCAGTATTGTATCACATTCAGTCATTTCATACCATATCATACTTCATACTGGATTGTGTCATTATGTTTCAAAAATGCTTTGTCCCATGTCTTATCACGGCACATGGTAATGTATCATATTGTATTCTGGTATATCACATCATATTGTTACATATTGTTTTATGCAGTGTGTGTAAATCATCTTGTACCCTATATGTCAATATTTTTATGTATTGCATCATGTCCTTTCTTATGGCGTCATTTCTTAATGAATGATGTTATATCATATTGAATTGTATTTTATCACAATATGTACAAGTGTTTTTTAATACCAAGTTGTATGAGGTCGTGTCTTGGCATGTCACCTTTTGTGTTGTATCGTACTAAATTAAATTGAATTGCATGATATATCTGATTGTATGGTGTCAGGTCTAATGATGTTGTATTGTGCTGCATTCTCGCAGTCATAATTAATTGTCTTGTATCGTAGCATATTGTATATTGTTCGTATGTTATCATTTGTACCTGAATTGTTATGTGTTGTATCTAATAGTATTGAAAAATACTTTATGGTATTGCATCATATCATGTTTCAGCTCATTTTTAATATTGCACGGCTCTAATCCCACCAAATCATATTCTTCCCTGCTGTGTTTACTATAAAATGCAAAGACGTCACATCATATCAAAACACATCGTCCTGTATCCCGTCGCAACATATTTCACAATACCTGCTCCATAGACATAAATATAAATAAGTGCCTCATGGACTGACGCTGTCTGTTTGCACAGAAGTATCAGTGTGGCCACCATCAGAGCTTTATCTTATTTTTTAACCTGTTTCACAAACACTTACACATAAAGAAAACCTGTAACCCGATTTATTCTGTCCAGTTAAGAGGCTCACGGATCACTTTGGAGAGTGAAATGTGTCATTATTAGATTATTTATTAATTATTTCTCCTTTATCCAGAGCATACCTGATCCTCAACTCTGAAAATTATTAATATAACCTAAAGGAACACTAGAAAAGTAAGATTTCAGGGGAATATAGAAATCATGTCTCTCTTAACGAACCTCCTGCTCATTAATGAAACTTCATAAACAGAAATGTAACCTGTTTTTATCCCGACAGACTTTCTCTCGGACAGAAATTCTCTTTATTAAGAAAGAGAAGTTACAGGAAAATAGATAGGGGAACTAACTGGTCAATATTTTTGCTCTATTCTATTTAACTACATGAAGTATTAGATGATAAATCTGACCTTAACGGTTATAAAAATTCAGTATTGATCTGTTTTATTGATATGATGACTGTGTTCAGCATTTAGTGCTTCAAACTCTCATCAAACATGTTTTCAATCCCAGCTTTCTGACCTGTTTCAGATCCATCCTTGGAGACTGGTTTCAGCTCTGTATTTTCTCTTTCATTTAACTCTGCTGATATGAAATGTCACAGAGCGGCTGCAGCATCCAATCAGTGACTGTCATCCTGTGTGGGGGTGTGTCTGTCAGAGAAAAAATTTCCGCTCTTGTGTTTTTTCTTTGATTATTGCTCCTCCAATCAGTCTCCTCCTTCCTCTCTCCTCCGAACAATTAAGGCAAATGGGACAATCTTCACTATGGCGGTTCCAGAACTACTTCCGGTGTTGCAGAGGAGAGAGGACAGAGAAGACATCATTTAAGGTAAATGAGACGCACCCTGTGTCTATGTTCTATCCTATCCATTTACTAGCCTAACATTGCATTGTGTTGCATATCAAAGTGACTGTCTTCCCAGCCTCATTGCTCAGTGAATGAAACATTGTTTTACAGATTTAAACTCTATGGGCCTGATCTAAAGGTTTCCATGTCTAAAAGCACATGCAAACTTGATGGCTCATGCAAAGCTGATGTACTAAGTGGGTGCACTATGGTTTGTGTCGCTGAGACAAACAAAATAGCATGCACAATCCATTTGCCTTCATTAATATGCACATTATATCTGCATATAATGTGCATATAAACACCCACAATAGTGGGAGTCTTTGACTGTCAGACATGAAAATAGTATAGACATAAGAACTCCTTGTTCACAGTGCTGCATTTTCCTGCATCCGGATCATTCCAGCACAACAGCACAGTTAGTGCAGATGTCTCCCAGAGTACTTTTTCTGGTGAGCTGCCTAAAGTGTTGAATACTATGTCACGCAGGATGGGCAACTCCATAAATTTAAACGTCATTTCTTAATTCAGAGCTACTGGTCTCCCAAACTCTCCATGGAGACAGTCGTCAGCACCTGCAAAACCCTCTTTAAAAAAGGATGGTCTCCATCACTTTTGTACCTGTTATCAACCTTGCACGCAATCTTAGAAGATTGATCACAACACACCCACTAATAATGTAACACATAATTTAGAGCTTGTTATTTGGGATCTTAGTAGATCAGGCCCCAGGTTTCTTTTAGCTGAAATAAATGTGTTTTCAAAAACAAAACCTTTGACCTTTTTTTGACCTTACCACATGCAAAGCTACCAGGGAAAAGTGTTTCAATTTTAAGAGTGCACTGCTGATGTGAAAGAGAGCAACATGTGTGTTTTCTCATGTCCACCGTGTCTGTGGCTGCAGGTATGAGCAGACCTGTTAGCATCCTGAGGAGCAGCATCTTTCTGAGCTGAAGGTAAAGATGAATGGACAACAGTTTGAGCATCTGTGGGGGAGATGACAGCCTGCAGAGAGACAGACAGCCGGTCAGTCACCCTGAGACCTGACCTCCATCTTTTCCTGTCTCTCATCAGCTCATTCTCTGCCTCTGCTGCTCTGTCAGTCTAAGACTCACTCTCACTCACAATCAGCGGCGCCGACTCTTTGCTTGGGTTGTAACGTAAAGTAAACAGCATCACAGATTCATGACCGGGCTCTTTGTTCTCTTTAAGCCTAAATTTTATTTCAATACTTAAGAAATACTTCCTGAGCTGAGCTGCTTCATTGATTCATTCTACAACCCTTCAAGGCATCCCTCCTCCCATATCTCTCCTCTATTCATCTATCTCCT